>ML664226.1:1764016-1839305 GCA_007570785.1 Antilocapra americana
AAGGGAACTCTCTTACACTGTTGGTGGGATTGCAAACTAGTACAGCCACTATGGAAAACAGTGTGGAGGTTCCTTAAAAAGCTGCAAATAGACCTGCCATATGACCCAGCAATCCCACTGCTGGGCATATACACCGAGGAAACCAGAATTGAAAGAGCCACGTGCACCCCAATGTTCATCGCTGCATTGTTTACAATAGCCAGGACATGGAAGCAACCTAGATGCCCATCAACTGACGAATGGATAAGAAAGCTGTGGTATATATACACAATGGAATATTACTCAGCATTAAAAAAAAATTCATTTGAAGCAATTCTACTCAGATGGACGAAACTGGAGCCCATTATCCAGAGTGAAGTAAGCCAGAAGCAAAAACAACAATACAGTATATTAACACATATATATGGAATTTAGAAAGACAGTAATGAGAACCCAACATGGGAGACAACAAAAGGAACGCAGATGTATAGAATAGACTTGTGGACTTTGTGGATGAGGGTAAGGGTGGGATGAGATGGGAGAAGGGCATTGAAGCATGTTAATTGTCATGTGTCTAATCAATCGCCAGCCCAGGATTGATGCTCGGGACTGGTGCAGCGAGATTTCCCGGGGGGGAGGGAGGAGGGAGGGGGGACCCGGAGGGGAAGCACATGTAAACCCATGGTGATATCATAACAATGTATGGCTAAAACAATAATAAAAAAAAAATAAAAATAAAAATAAAAACAGTATTGTTGTGGTTATTATATGTGTCCTTCCAGATCCCTTCCAGAGTCACCTCTTCCAGGAAGCCTTCCTGGGTGAGTCCAGATAGGATCAGTTGCTCAGATTTCCCCAGAATATTTTATTATTTTTTTAAACCTCATCAAAACATGTCCCAATTATTATACTCTGTATTCCACACTCTACACCAAGGATCAGAATATTATATTCGTGGTAATTATAGTGTTTCTCTCCCTGGTTGTAAACAGGCTGGCCTAGCCAGTCATAACCACTAGATTAAACTCCTAAAAGCAGAGCTTGTTTCATTCACTCAAGTATGCCCAACACGTCGCCTGGAGCCGGGAACAGGGAGACTTCTCAGGCAATATTGGTGGATCCAATAAACGAACCATTCTGTCCCCTCCCTCTCAACTTGGAATGTGCGTAAACCCAGAGATATGCAATGGTGCCCCAAGGATTCATAAATTCATGGCAAAGAAAGTTTTTTGCAAGGAGTTTATTAGAAATATCTTTATTACAAGTCTGTTTTTCCCTCAGTTTTATTGAAAAATAATTGACATACATCATTATATAAGTTTTGGACTTCCCTTGTGGCTCAGATGGTAAAGAATCTGCCTGCAATTGGGAGACCTGGGTTTTATCCCTGGGTCAGGAAGATCCCTTGGAGGAGGGCAAGGCAACCCACTTCAGTATTCTTGCCTGGAGAGTTCCATGGACAGAGGAGCCTGATGGGCTAGTCCACGGGGTCACAAAGAGTCGCACATGACTTAACTCACACTGAATAAGTCTAAGGTGTACAGCATATAGGTTTGACTTAACCTGTATTGTAAAATGATCACCACAGTAATTTCAGCCAATATCTACCTCTTCTCAATAAACAGAAAAGAAGGAAAAGAAAAAGGAAAAAAAAAATTTCTCTCCTTGTGTTGAGAACTCTTAGAATTCTTTTTTTTTTTTTTTTTTTGGCTGCATTGCGTCTTAGTTGGGGCAGGCAGGATCTTCGCTGCAAATGAGAGATCTTCACTGTGATATGCAGGATCTTTTTAGCTGTTCCTGGACTTCCTGGTGGTCCAGCGGTTAAAACTCTGTGTTCTGGAGGCAGAGAGCACAGTCTGGGAAGATCGCACATGCCACTGAGGCCCAAGAAAGGGAAAAAAAAAAAAATATATATATATATATACACACACACACACATATGTTGTCGTTGTTGTTCTCCTTGATTCATGTTTCATACAAGAAAAAGTAAGAGCCCACATTCTTCCACCAAACTTTGCATTTGTCCATTTATTTATGTCCACACAGATTCATGGATCCTATTTTATTCAAGGGGCTATGATCTGTTGCCCTCATTTATAACGTTGATGCTCAAAATGTCCAGATTTGACCCCTGGGAGCCTTGTGGGAGCCCTTCAAGCTGGCTCTGTGCCCTTCCACCTGTTCTCATCATTTTTTGAGTATTTCCTTACTTTCTGATCCCCCAAATGTTACAAGATTATCTTGTATATTCCCTGTCCCACGACTTCTTGAATCAGTCATTTTTCTCAAGGGAGAAAAGAGTGTACTTGTGAAGACAGGTGGCTGACCCCCTCAGCCCTGAATGAGCCCCTGGACTCTGATTTCTACCTGACTGGGCAGAGTGAATGGAGGAGGCAATGCTCTAACGGTTGCCATGGAGACCGCTGGGCTTCGGAGTAGGCGGCGGTGACGTCACTGCGGGAGCTAGTGCCCCCAGCAACCGCATCCATGTCTCTGCCAGGCCACAGGGCGGTCAGGGCAGCCTTTGGGCCAGTGGCAAAGAATGAGCCTTCCTGCCTGCTGGACACCCACCCAGGATACCCCAGTGGCAGCAGCCTCGGAACCATCAGCAGTCCCAGGTCTGTTGAGACTGCCAGAGCCTGAAAGACCTTTGAAGAAGGAGGGAGCAGCATCTTCATACCCTCCACGGTGTAACCTGGCCTAGGACTCAGGATCTCCCAGACGGCTGGCAGACACCCAACCCCTGCTTCACACTGTTTAAGTCCCTAGGAATTCCCAAGCCACCCCCCTCGGAGGAAGATTACAGAAGGCTGGACATGTGCAGCCCTGTGGGCAGGGCCAAGGGAATCTCTGACCAAGGTGGACAAACTGGGCCCTCTGAGGCCTCTCCCTTCACCTTTGAGGGTGGCATCATAGATAATTTTTGGATTCCCGAGGCAGCTCAGGTGTGCACCAGCGGGCATACTTCCCCTCGGAGAGCTGGGCAAGATGCTGTTTGGGGGCAAGGACACTGCACTGTTGGAGCATGGGTGCCAGGCCCTTGAGGTGAACAGTTACAAGTCTCTGATGATCCGGGGTATCCTGGAAGACTGCATCATGAGCAACTGAAGAGATCATAAGCCGGCCACCCCCACCCTAAAACTTTGAAGTGGCTGGGAAGGCCTTTGTGGAAGAAGAGAGCTCTAGGGCAGCCACCTTTAGGCTGGCTGTGAGCATCAGTTATGCTGTGATCCCCGGGAAATCAAGGGCAAGTGCAGAACGTGGAGAGTGGTCTACATGCCCCGGAAGCAGTTCCTGACCAACCCAACCCTCTTCCTGCAGAGCGAGGGCGGGACAGTAGAGGATGTGTCTGGGGTCCTGAGACAGAAACTGTGCCCAACAGTTGTGGGCCCCAGAGAGCTTCCTGCCAGAAAGTGCGAAGTGTAGGGGCCAGGGAAGAAGCCGGGGGCGGGGGCTGCCGACTGGGTGGTCAGAGTGCCAACTCTGGACTCCCCAGAGAAGGAGAGCAAGGCTGGAGATGGCAAGAAATGCAAGGGGAAGCACAAGAAAAACCGTCGATAACACCACGCATCTGACAAGGAGCTGTGGGTGTGGGTGTGGGGGTGGGTGTGGGGGCGGCTGAGTGAGGTTGGGGGTCAGCTGAGTGGATGTGGGTAGCAACTTGGGAAAGTGGGTACCCCTGAGTAAATTTGGGGAATGTGAGTAGTGTGGATGATGCAGTGAGGATGGGTATCATTCAAGAGAGTGGGGAGGTTTTGAGTAAGAACGGGTAACATCTGACTAGTGTGAGTGAAGATGGGTTATTTTTATCTGAGATCACTGGTCCATTCATTCATTCACTCTACAGGTGTGTATTGCACACCTACCATGTCCCAGGAACTGTTCTAGGAGCTGGGGATGCAGAACTGAGCATATCCAACATAAGGTTCTACCTTCACACCCCTCCTAGTGAGTGGTTAACATTTGAGTTACTTGGGAACATCTGAGTGGGTGTGGGTACCATGCAAACAGATGTGGATAATATCTGGGTGAGTATGGATCATTCATTTACTCAACAAATGTTTCCTGGACACCTACAGTGTCGTTGTTCAATTGTTAAGTCATGTCCAACTCTTTGCAACCCCATGGACGGCAGTACACCAGGCTTCCCTGTCCTTTGCTATCTCCCAGAGTTTGCTTAAACTCATGTCCATTGAGTTGGTGATGCCATCCAACCATCTCATCCTCTGTTGCCCCCTTCTCCTTCTGCCCTCAGTCCTTCCCAGCATCAGGGGCTTTTCCAGTGAGTTGACTCTTTACATCAGGTGGCCAAAGTATTGGAGCTTCAGCTTCAGCATCAGTCCTTCCAATGAATATTCAGGGTTGATTTCCTTTAGGAATGACTGGTTTGAAATTCTTGCTGTCCAACGGACTCTCAAGAGTCTTCTCCAGCACCACAGTTTGAAAGCATCACCAGGCACTATTCCAGGCACTGTGGATACATCAGGGAACAAAAGAGACCCAAACCTTGCCCTCATAGCATTAATAGTAACTATCTGAGTACATGTGGGTAACATCTGAGTTGTTCAAATACTTGAATACATATGAGTGAGCATGGGTCACTTGAGTGTGTGGGTAGCATCTTGAGTATGAGTGAGTATATAAACTCGAATGGGTAATATTTGAGTAGTGGTGTGTAACATTTGGGGCTTCCCTGGTGGCTCAGAAGGTAAAGACTCTGCCTGCACATGCAGGAGATCTGAGTTCATTCCCTTGGTCTGAAAGATCTGGAAAAGAGAATGGCTGTGGGAGTGATACCTGAATACGCATGTGGGTATTATTTGAGTGGGGTGAGGGTAACTTCTGAGTGAGGATGAGTCCCAAAGATCCACAGAGTGTAACAACCCGGAGATGCTGGGGTACCAGCTATGCAGTTGCAGTAGGAGCCTAGCAGCCGGTCAGAGGGTTGCTATGGAGACTGTGGGCTGCTTCTGGAGCCTGCCTAAACAGCTGTTTTCGAGAAGTGTAAGAGGAAATAGGGTCCAGAATTCCAGGGTTTTGCAGAAGGTCTCTTAACAGAGTTGAGGAATAGCCAAGCAGGAAGAACATTTCAGGGAGATCCATGCTCAGGAGCAAGGCCACGATCCCCTTTGCCATTCATAGCAGCCCGATGTTGGGGACAAACCCTCTTGCTGGGTGGGTATTGTGGGGAGGAGGCCCAGACCCCTTCAGCTTTGGGCTGTTCTGGAAACCCCCCCATTGCTGCAAAGTCTAGAGCCATTGTTTTGTTTTGTCTTTTATAAGGATTGGGCTTCCCTGACAGCTTAGTTGGTGAAGAATCCACCTGCAATTCGGGAGACCTGGGTTCGATCCCTGGGTTGGGAAGATCCCCTGGAGAAGGGGAAGGCTACCCACTCCAATACAGAGCCTGCTGTATAGTCCATGGGGTTGCAAAGAGTCGGACACGCCTGAGCGACTTTCACTTTCTCCTCTAATGTACATCTGGTACAAGCTTGTCCACAATGGGCCACTCTCTTGCACAAGGCAAGCAGGTACCATGGCTGAGAATGTGAGCTGCCTCCTTACCAGGTATGGAAACCTCACTGCTCTGCGTGTGACTCGAAAAAAGCTGTCACTGTCTTCTACAGGCTGGGTCTCCCTTACAGGATTGGTCAGTGGTGGGACCTTTCTGCTCTGAGTGGCGCCTGGGGTGAGGGTATGTGTAAGGGCCTAAGTCACTCAGTCCTGTCCGAGTCTGTGACCCCATGGACTGTAGCCTGCCAGACTCCTCTGTCCACGGGATTCTCCAGGCAAGAATACTGAAGTGGATTGCTGTGCCCTCCTCCAGGGGATCTGCCCCACCCAGGGATCGAACCCATGTCTCTTATGTCTCCTGCACTGGCAGGAGGGTTCTTTACCAATAGCGCCACCTGGGAAATCCGGGCTGAGGGTATGATTCTCCCCAAATTAAATCCCAGAAGCTCTGCTTGTGTTCCACTCTCTAAAGAACAAAAGACAAGGCTTCCAGGGAATGGTCCAAAACTAGTAATAATTAAGAGGTTACCTTCAAGAATGATCAATTTACAGACCTCCCTGGTGATCCAGTGGTTAAGACTCTACCCTCCCAATACAGGGAGTATGGGCTCGATCCCTAGTTGGGGAACTAAGATCGCACATGCCTGCATGGCAAAAAAACAATTACAGCATTAATGGATAGTCCCAAGTCTATAAGCCGAGTCCCCCGTAATGGTGAGGGAAGACCACAATGAAAACAATCAAGTAAAAGGCAAGTGTCTGTGGATAGACAAAGCTCCTGTCAGGACATCTGACTTAGAAGTTTGCAAACTTCCATTAGTTCAAAGGTCTGATGTGAGCTGAATTTCTTTTTTTTAAATGCAGCTGGGGAATCCACCTGCCAGTGCAGGAGACATAGGTTTGCTCCCTAGTCTGGGAAGATCCCACATGCCACGCAAAGCAGCTGGGCCTGTGTGCTCTGGGCCAGAGTATCAAGGGAGCCTGTACTCTAGAGCCCGGGAGCCACAACTGGTGAAGTCCGAGTGCCCTAGAGCCCGTGCAAGAGAAGCCACAGGAATGAGAAGCCCGCACACCGCAACTAGAGAGTAGCCCCCGACTCTGCGACTAGAGAAAAGCCCACACAGCAACAAAGACCCAGCACAGCCACAAATAAATAAATAATTTTTAAAATGCAATTTACAGAGACAGACTCAGACACTTACCCGTCAAAGTATAATAGTGGAGACCGCCCCCTCCCCTGCCACTCAGTGTATTATGATGGTGGATGTCAGTCATGCCTGTGGATTCCAGCATCCAATCCCCTTTCTGATTTCTGTAAGCCTACCTCCATTTTGCCCCCTCCCAGAGCCAAGAGGTGGAAGTCCTTTCCCCATGCCCCAACCTTGGCAGCCAGGATGCAGGCAAGCCACACACCCTCAGGCAGTCAGAAACTCCTGTTAAGACCTTGCATTTACAGCAGCTGTCAAGACAGAGGAAGTTTCAGAGTTTACTTGCTTTGACATGATCTAAAGCCTGCAAGACTCTGATTTCTGTCTGTTCTACAAGCTGGCTGTCTACCATCAGCCTCGGAAGCATTTGTTTCCGGGCAATGATTGGGATAAAGCCATTCCTGCCATCCTCACAAGTTTATTTGAACAACTCACAAGAGTATCCATGGTCTAAAAGTTTGTAGCTCTCTACTGATCTTTGTGGCTAAGTCGTGTCACACTCTTTGCCACCCCATGGATGTAACCCACCAGGCTCCTCTGTCCATGGGATCGTCCAGCCCAGAATACTGGAGTGGGTTGCCATTCTCTTCTCTAGGCGATCTTCCTGACTCAGGAACTGAACCCAGGTCTCCTGCATTGCGGGCAGATTCTTTACCATCTGAGCCACCAAGGAGTCACCTAGTCAATGGACAGGAGTTTGAGCAAACTCCTGGAGGTGAAGGACAGGGAAGCCTGGCATGCTGTAGCCCATAGGGTTGCAAAGAGTTGGACAAGACTTGATTGAACAACAACTGATCTTTGTATTCCTTGTAAATTGCCAACCTGTGTATACCCACTCACAGAATATTGTACTATTGTGTCTCTTGTTTCCTCAGAGTTTACAGAATAAAGGCTACACAACCCTCAGGTACATTCATTTGTGGTGTATGTTATTCTCCCATCAAGGCACATTCATTGTATAGCAACAAAGGCCATATCTTCTCATCATATTGCAGTATTAAGACTGCATTTGTGCCTCTGTGGGCTTGGGGTGTTTCCCATACAAGATTCATGTTTGTAGATACAAAATGAGTGATTGTTCAAGGCTGCTCATAAAACCCCAAACTCCTACCACTTCTCTTTTGAGTTTTTCTAGACCAGTTGAAGAGTATCCTGAGATTATAAGGCAAACTGGGGCATAAAACAGTTGCCATTTGAAGCTACTTATCAGTGTGGGTCCAGATATGGCTGCCACACTGCAAACCCTAAGTAAATTGGATGTGCTCGCTGATGGAAGGTTGCAACTGGCCTTTGTAAACCCGTTTTCAAATGTGGGTTCAGTCAAACTCATTGTTCTTTGTTGTTGATGCTATATCATATAAATACGAACTTATAAAATAAATGGCTTCCCAGGTAGCTCAGTGGTAAAGAATCTGCCTGCCTATGCAGGAGACAAAAGAGACGGGGGTTTGATCCCTGGGTCAGGAAGATCCCCTGGAGAAAGAAATGGCAACCCGCTCCAGTATTCTTGCCTGGGGGAAATCCCATGGACATAGGAGCCTGGTGGGTTACAGTCTATGGGGTTGCAAAGAGTCAGACATGACTTAGCGACCGAGCACGAGTATCCAATGCAATCATAGCTGGTTCTTTAATGTGTTGGGGGATCCAACGTAGATTTAATTTGGAGAAGCAGTCTGACTGCTAAAAAGCTTTGAAAACTACTTCTGTGGGGTGCCTGAAGTTTTCCAGGGCTGCATTGTTTTTATCAGGGCTGCATTGTTTTTATCTTTAAAATAATGTTGGCGGGTGAGTGTTGCATAACACGGGCTGGACGGGGGACGGAGGAAAGAGACCCTCGGGGCCTGAGGGGCGGCGTAGGAGGCCCCCGGGGCGGGGGTGGGGCCCAGACCCCCGGGTGGTGGGAGGGGTGGGGGAGGGGAGCAGGCCCCCGGGACGTGGGGAGGGGCCGGGCGGAGGGGGGAGGAGGTGGGGTGGGAAGGAGGGCTGGCCTCGGGGGGCCTGAGGGGCGCGGAGCCGGGCCGCGGAAAGGGCAGGGGGCTCTCCGAGACCGGGACCCTCCTACCCAGGGGCTGTGTTCCTGCGACGGCGTAACCGCCCGGTGGCTGCCCGGGGTTCTGCAGCGGTGGGCTTGGCGGAGAAGGTGGTTTTTCAGGGCTCTCGGTAATCTCCCCCTATTTCTCCCGCCCCCTTGGCTGCCTGTCCACGCGCCCTGGGCAGCTCTGCGCGGGACTGGCCGACGGCGGGCGTTTTCTGCACACGCACACTCAAACACACACACACACACACACACACACACACACACACACACACACACACACACACACACACACTTTTCTTTTTCATCACGAGTGACCTTGAGCGCATTCCGCAAGCATTTGCTGAGATTAATCGCACGGCGCGGAAACTGCGCAGTGCCTACGGTTTGGCTCTGTTCATCTTTCCTATTGGGGGTAATGGTACCGTGGACTGGAACGTTGATGTGATTTTTGTTTGCCTGTGCATCCTGTGGGAAAGAGTACCTCAGATTTGACTCTTAACGAAATTGGAAATGGGGAATCCATTGTGAAAAAGATGAGAGCTCTGGAGTTGGACGTGGAGATCGAATGGCCTTCAACTCTGAAGAATCTAGGTTGAAATCCAACCCCACTCCTTACTGGTCCAAAGCCACATACCTGATTCATCACATAGCCCTTCTAAGCGCTATTCCTCAACTGTAAACTGGGATGAAACTTTATCATGCCATGCTGGTGTATCTGCAAGCATGATGAAGAAAAGGACATCCCACAAAAAACATCGGAGCAGTGTGGGACCAAGCAAACCTGTTTCCCAGCCTCAGTGGAACATCGTAGGCTGCAGGATTCAGCATGGGTGGAAGGAGGGGAATGGCCAGTGGAAAGGAACCGTTCTGGACCAGGTGCCTGTAAACCCTTCTTTGTATCTTATAAAATACGATGGATTTGACTGTGTTTATGGACTAGAACTTAATAAAGATGAAAGAATTTCTGCCCTTGAAGTCCTCCCTGATAGAGTTGCAACATCTCGAATCAGTGATGCGCACCTAACTGACACAATGATTGGCAAAGCAGTGGAGCACATGTTTGAGACAGAGGATGGCTCTAAAGACGAGTGGAGGGGAATGGTCTTAGCACGCGCCCCTATCATGAACACATGGTTTTACATCACCTATGAGAAAGATCCTGTCTTGTACATGTACCAGCTCTTAGATGATTATAAAGAAGACGACCTTCGCATTATGCCCGATTCTAATGATTCACCTCCAGCAGAAAGGGAACCGGGAGAAGTTGTGGACAGCCTGGTGGGCAAACAAGTGGAATATGCCAAAGAAGATGGCTCTAAAAGGACTGGCATGGTCATTCACCAAGTAGAAGCCAAACCGTCTGTCTATTTCATCAAGTTTGATGATGATTTCCATATTTATGTCTACAATTTGGTGAAAACATCCTAGATGTCATCACGAACTTTACCAAATTTGTGGAACTATTAAATGTATAATTTGTAGACATGAAGACTTGATTGCTTTCCAGTTTAATGAAAGCTTAAATGTCCCTGCGAACCCACAATCTCTGCCAGAAGAACTGGTTTTGTTCTGAATCGTACAGATTTATGTGAACACAAAGCATTTTGTGTAAGGAACCCCTTCCTCTTAAAAGAAGTCTGTCTGTTTGGAAGGGAGTTACAGGCAAGTCTGGTAAAAGTTAAGCTAGTATCATAGTCATTTAAAACTGTAATAGATCTTATCCACTTTCCCCTTCACTCTTAACACTTATTCTGCTGCCACAATGCAAGCATAATTTGGTTGCATTTTTATTACTGCCTTTTTTCTTTTTTAAGATATGTATGTATGTATATCTATCTACCTATCTATATCTGTGTGTATACATATACAGTATATATATACACACACACAGATCTGTGTATACACACACACACACACACACACACACACACTTCATTGGCAGTTCTTTCTTTGTGGATTGAAGCTGGAGTTAAATAATTTTCTTCAGTTTAACAGGAGTGCTTGACTTTATATCACTGCTGTTTATTTAAAAATTAAATCTAGGCACAGGAAGAACATGGGGACATTCAGCTTGTGTTGAAAGTCAGAAGTTCAGAGCACCATTTTCAATCAAGAGGCTTTAAACTGTAAATTGAAACATAAATCACTTGTGGATATTTAATGACCCACATTGAAATTTACAAAACAATTAAGAAATCTAGGTAAAAGGCTGCCTTTAATTCTAAGCTTTGTACATTTTTTGTTTACATTTTTTTTTTTAATCTTAATTACTATTCTAAAGCAAAGCCCAGGTACTTGGTCCACATTGTGTAATACAGGTGTATTTTGGATGAAAAAATAAATAAATAAAAAATAAAATAATGTTATTTATTTACTTATTTGTGGCTGTGCTGGGTCTTTGTTGCTGCGTGAGCTTTTCTCTAGTGGGGGCGAGCAGGGGCTACTCTCTAGTTGGGGTGTGTAGGCTTATTATGGTGGCTTCTCTCGTTGCAGAGCACAGGCTGTAGGGCACTGGGCTCAGGAGTTTCAGCTGCTGGGACCTGCAGCACAGACTCTGCAGCTGTGATGCAGGGGCTTAGCTATTCCTGGTATGTGGAATCTTGCCGGACCAGGGATCGAACCTGTGTCTCCTGCATCGGCAGGTGGATTGTTTACCACTGAGCCTCCAAGGAAGCCTCCACACTGTTTTTGAAAAGGGGTGTTATCAGATCTCATAGCCAACGGAACATAAAACACACAGTTTTCTCCTATCTCACGGGCTTCCAGTGGCTGATGGGAAAAGTGAAAAAATTTCTCTTGAATAAAAATAGTAACAGCTATCCCGTGTTGGCAGGCACTGGGCAGTCCTTCGTCCTCATTAATTCATTGTATCCTCCCATCCCTTGAGCTATGGGACTTATAGGTCCACATCTCCTGATCCAAAACCTTGACACAACACAGATAAATCTCTCTGCAAGTGCATAGTGGAACTAACTCTGAAATTCCTCTAATTGGTTTCCTCACTAGGCAGCCTGCCAGTTAAAGGAGCAGGTCTGGTGTTTGGAGGTTTGGAGGTGAGGAGGAGTGTTGAACAGATGGCCTAGGTTCGAGTCCTGGCTCCTCCACTTCGCAGAGCATGGGCCTGGGCAAGCCATTTAACCCCTGGTGACTCGGCTTGCTTATCTGTAAAATGGGGATAATAGAAACCTATTTCACCAGGTTTATGGGAGGAGTGAATTTATTCAGACGTGTAATTGATTTAGCAGTGACGACCGGGGGAAGCTGTTTAGTGTGGGCCAGTGGGATCCTGGGTACAGTGACAGTTGGCGTTTTGCGCTGACAAAGAACACATCAACCTGGTATTAGATTTCTGGTTCTGGAACTTGATAACTACATACCCAGCTCCTTCAGGAGACAGTATGTTCTCTGTGTGCTGACAAAAGGCTGCTTTGGAATGTGGGGTGCTGAAGGGAAGGCTGGTAAATCCACCAAGGTTCTGACCTTCAAGAGATAGTACCCAACTGTGGCTGGCATCAACAGAGCACACAATGGAGGGAGAGGCAAAGGATTTGGAGCTACACAGGTCTGGGTTCAACTCTTGACTCGGCCACCTGTTTAGCTGTGTGCCCTCAGGGAGCTGACTTCACCTTTCTGGGCCTCAGTTTCTTCATCTGTAAAGTGGGGCTAATGGTAGCCATCCTATAGATTCTTTGCAACCAGAGAGTATACAACTTGCAGTGAAAAGCATAGGCTCTGAAATAGTCAGAGCAGCTTTAATCATAAACCCTGGAGCAGGAAATGGCAACCCACTCCAGTATTCCTGCCTGGAGAATCTCAGACAGTGGAGCCTGGTGGGCTACAGTCCATGGGGTGGCAAAGAGTCAGACACAACTGAGACACTAACACACTTTAATCATAAAACTGCTAGGACCCAGATCTCCACTGACAATGAACAGATAAATTGTGGAGTAATCACACACACTAACAAAAAGAAATGAAATACAGATACACACAGAAACACAAATGAATCTCAGAATCACCATGTTAAGTGAAAGAAGCCAGACAAAAAGGGCACATGCTATATGATTCTTTTGATATAAGATTCTAGAAAAAGAAGCACTTGAAGGACAGAAATCACATCAGTAGGCAAAAGGGGACTGCCACAAAAAGTGCAAGGAAAGTTTTGGGGGATCTATATATTTTTGGGGGGTTGGTTTTTTTAGGGTTCTGTATCTTGATGGTGGTGATCATGACTCTAAAACTTATCACAGGGGACATTTTAAAAAGAATATGTTGTATAAGATGTAAAGTATACTTTCAGTAAAGCTGACAATGAAATAAACAGTGGGGTGGTCCAGAGGGGGACTGCCTGAGTAAAGTACTTCATTTCCATGCCTCAATTTTTCCCATCTGTGAAATGGATTGATAATAATAAGTACTATCTTATTGCTGAGGGTGGTCATGAAGACTCAAAAAGATGTTGTCTGTAAGATCAAGTGGTCAGTAAAAGGGAGACGAATTTGCGAGAAAGTTCAATGAAAGACATATAAATGCCAAAGGTTTAATTGACTCCTGAGAGAAGGGAGGTCTAACCACTGGATTGTCCTGGTATGAGGCTGGCAACCAGGGGTAGACAGCAGACAGAAATTCTGCAGGCCTGGATGGGAGGCATTTTAAAACATTCCCAAGGTTCCCATCACCCAAAACAACTTGCGGGGGGTCAGGACACAGTGCAAGAATTCTTTTACTTCAGCAATAATTATTCTGCAGAGATAAGGTCAAGGAATAAAAGTTGAAGGCTTTAATTTAAAGTTTTCTCCACTGGAGTTTGAGGAATTAGTAGCTACACTAGGGGGTCTAGGTTCCTGTCCTGTGACTGCTGTGATAAATGACCACAGACCAGCTGGCTTAGAACAACTGTGATTTATTCTCTCACAGTCCTGCCAGCCAGAAGTCCAAAATCAAGGTGTCTGCAAAGCTGAGCGCTCTCCAGAGGCTCTGCGAAGGAGACTTCCTTACTTCTTCCAGTTCCTGGTGACTCCAGGTGTTCTTGGGCTGGGGCCTCATCACTCTGGTCTCTGCTTCCATCTTCCCATCGCCTCCTCTGATTCTGTACCTCTTTTCTATGTCTGCATCATCTTCCTTTGCTTCTGTTTTTTTTGGCTGTGCTAGGTCTTCATTGCTGTGTGCAGGCTCTCTCTAGCTGCAGTGAGTAGGGGCTACCCTCCCGTTGTAGTGCTCAGGCTTCTCATTTTGATGGCTTCTCTTGTTTCTGAGCATGGCCTCTAGGCGTGCAGGCTTCAGTAGCTGTAGGCAGTACATGGGCTCTGTAGTCGTGGGGCACGGGCTTAGTTGCCCCATGACATGTGGACTCTTCCCGGCCCAGGGATCGAACCCCTGTCCCCTGCACTGGCAGGCAGATTCTTAACCACTGAATCACTCACTAGGGGAGTCCTGCTTCTTTCTTATAAGGACATTCCAGATGGCGGTTAGGGTCCACCCAGATAATCCATGGCAATCTCATCTCAAATCCTTACTGACATCGGCAAAGACCTTTTTTCCAAATAAAGCAACATTTTCAAATTCCAGGGATTGAGATGCAAAATCTTTGGGTAGATACTTTTCAACCTGAGAGGCCTCCCCACCTCCACCACTCTAAAGGGCTTGTCTCCATTGCTAACATTGGACAAACCCTAATTTCCAATCTGGCTTTCTTCTGGTACTGTGGTACTTCCAGTCGGTCAAGTTCCTATGGGCACATTCAGTTCCTCTTCTACCTCTGCCCAGCCCCACCAGCCACCACCTCCATCAGAATCATTTGGGAAGACTTTTTTAAAAACAGACATTTAAAATATATATATTTATTATTTACTTGACTGTGCTGGGTCTTAGTTGCAGCATGTGGGATCTAGTTCCCTGACCAGGGATCAAACACAGGTCCCCTGCATTGGGAGTGCAAAATCTTAGCCACTGGACCACCAGGGAAGTCCCAGAAGAGATCTTTTAATGCAGTACCCTACCCCCCACCACAAGACCTTCTGAGCCAATAGGTTAGATTCAGGAAACTGGGATTTCTAAAACTCTGCCCAGCGATTATAGGGTGCAACCAGATTTGAGACTCACTACTTTAGAGAAATATGCCACATGAATGAATGAATCTTTCTTTAAATATATGGTTGTTCTAATGACCAGCTTTGCTTCTGTACTCACCAAAAGTCTTTAGATTTGGGATTAGGGAGGGTGGGAGGTAGGAGTGACCGGATTATGTGGGCGGAGTGTGGACCACAAATCTACTTCCTATTATATTTGTTGAGGACCTCCTATGTGCTGTCAGTTAACCTAGTGGTATCTGGTTCAAAAGTGTGGATAATATAAATCCTATTCATTCCAGACAAGGATCTGATTTATGTGCATTTAGGACAAATCTAGTGACTGTGCCAAGTCCCTTGGACTGTGTTCCTATGGGGACTGTGGCAAGAGTCCCTTGGATAGCAAGGAGATCAAACCAGTCCATCCTAAAGGAAATCAGTCCTGAAAATTCATTGGAAGGACTGATGCTGAAACTGAGACTCCAATAATTTGGCCACCTGATGGAAAGAACTGACTCATTGGAAAAGACTCTGACGCTGGGAAAGATTGAAGGCAGGAAGAGAAAGGGACCACAGAGGATGAGATGGTTGTATGGCATCACCAATTCAATGGACATGAGTTTGAGCAAGCTCTGGGAGTTGGTGATGGACAGGGAAGCCTGATGTACTGCCATCCATGGGGTCAAAAAGAGTCAGACACGACTGAGCGACTGAATTGAACTGAGTGACTATGCCAAGGTTACACATGTCACCTGGAAGTCTTTGGAGATTGCCTGTCAACCTTGCTCCCCACCCCCAACCCTCCACAGGCAACAGGACAAATAAAGGAACTTAAGAGTGTAGGGCAGGGGACTTTCCTGGTGGTCTAGTGCTTAAGAATCCACCTTGCAATGCAGGTGACGCTGGTTGGATCCCTGGTCAGGGAACTAAGATCCCACATGCAGTCAGGCAGCTAAGCCTGCCCTCCACAACTGGAGAGCCCACACACCAAGACCCCTGTGGGCCACAAGAGAGGAAAGCCTGCACACTGCAATGAAGACCCAGGGTGGCAAAAAATAACAAGAATCAAATAAAGAATATGGGGCTAGAACCTCGAAACCTGATTAATTCAAAGCTCTGCCACTTCCTGGCTGTGTGACTGCCTTTAGCCTCAGTTTTCCTCATCTGGAAAATGGGTATAATACCTGTTTCTGAGGGGTTGCAGGATTAAAAGAGAAAATACACAGGGTCTGGGACAAAATAGGTGCTTGAAAAAAATGAATTATAAGTATTGTTACATTCCAGGCTTGAGAGCTTACACAAAGGGGGAAGCTGTTGAGAAAAATTGACATTGATCTGCTTGATATGGAAAGAGTTCAAGACATGCTATTAAGTGAAAAAAACAAGTTTTAATAGCACTAGGTCCAGCCCAATCCTCTCATTCATTCATTCAACAAATATTTTGAGCTCCCATCAGCACTGTTCTAGATTCTGTGAATTCAGTACTGAACAAAGCAGACAAATATCCCTGCTAGTATTTTCATGTGAAAATCACTCAGTGTGTCCGACTCTTTGTGACCCCACAGTCCATACAGTCCATGGAATTCTTCAGAATACTGAGAAGCCGTTCCCTTCTCCAGGGGATCTTCCCAACCGAGGGAACAAACCTGGGTCTCCTTCATTGCAGGTGGATTCTTTACCATGTGAGTCACCAGGGAGGCCCAAGAATACTGGAGTGGGTAGCCTATCCCTTCTCCAAAGAATCTTCTCGACTGAGGAATCAAACTGGGGTCTCTTGCATTGCAGGTAGATTCTTTACCAGCTGAATTACCAGGGAATCCCCAGTATTTTCATAGGGTGAAACAATAAATAAATGAATAAGAAGATACCGGAAGTAAGTGATCTGATGAAAATAATTCAGGATATTAAAAATCCTCATGGAGTAAATAAATTCTACCCATGCAAGCAATTTTTGTTTGTTTGTTTTCTGGAAAAGTACAGAGACATTTATCTGTGGTTACTCTGTGGAGAGAGACTGGAGGCTTGGGGCTGGGAGAGAGAGACATTTTTCATTTTACACCTTTCTGTAACTTCAGCGTTTTCTTAAATATGTCACTTTTATTGTTTTTTTTTTTTTAAGTGGCAACCAAGTATAGCTGGGTAGAGAAATCTGAGCCATGTTTTGTTTTCTTCTTCCATCCTCTCTGGATTTTTTTCATTTCTTTTAAACAAGTATAAAAGTGGGAGCTATAATTATCATTTTTTTCTGGGGCGGCTGAAGAATCTCGCCTGCCAGAGATGAAGGCAATTTAAAACACCCAAAAGCGGGATGGCCCAGGGGTTGGCAATCTTTGTAAGAATGTTGAACATTTGAGGGTTTTATTTCTAGGATAATCCGCCACCCCTTCCCCCACCACACACACGATTTTTACCGGTTACAAAACCCAACGCCTAATCTGCGAGGTCATTCTCACGTGGAAGGCTTGACTTCTGAGCGTTGGATTCTTAAACCAGCTTTCCTCAACCAGAAGTGTCCTAGAAAGTTTTAGTTTCCAGCTTCCACAAAACAGCTTCTCAGAGAAGCCGATTTGGGGAATAAAGTCTAGGGAAGTAATAAACTGAGATGAGGGGCTCCCCCGTCCCACCCTCCGCCCACCTCCTTAGAGCCTACCCAGGAGGAGGCGCGCACCTCGTTGCTATGGAGAACGCTGGGCGGCAAGGCGAGAAATTGTGCAAAAGGGAGGCCCGGCGGGGGCTGAGCCCGGCGGCAACTGGGATGGAGCTGGTGAGGAGGAGGAGAAAGCCCAGCGAAGCCTAACGACCCGGCTGTGCAAAAACAAAAACAACTGGAATGAGCCAGTAACTGCAAAGGCCTCGCTGAGACCTTAACCATCCTCCCCTCCGCCCCCGCAAGCATCTTTCTTCCTTCTTTCCCTCTCTCCCTTCCCTTTCTTTTCGCTCCCTTCCCACTTTCCCTAAACATCTGCGTGTTTCCTTCAAGAGTGAAATAAAATCACACGTGGTGACGTGTTTATTTTTATCTTATGTTAACGTGGTTAGTTTACAGAGTTTGTTGTTGCTGGGATTTTTCTTTAACAATTCTGTTTCGTTATAATCAGTCTCCTTTGTAATCTCATGGACGCAGTTCTACGCACTGAAACAATATCTTGAAAAGGGTCCATTGCACAAAACAGGTTAAGGATTCTTGGGCTAGAAGGCCCTGGAGAGGGTAGAGGTCACCCAATAGTTTCACGGGGAGGGCAGTGCAGTACAGCACGACCTTTGAGCAGAGGGAGATTGCCAAGAGGAGAGGGAAACACAACTTTCTGGACTTGGGGAACAGCTTGTGCAAAGGCCCTAAGGTGGCAATGAGCTTGTTTGTTGAATGAACAGTGAGGAGGAAGGTGTGATAGGGCTTTGTGGGCCTCAAAGTTACCTGGGAAGCTTTGCAGATCCTGGTCCCCAAGTCCCAGGGATTCTGACCCTATAGGTCTGTGGCCACATCTGAGGACCTTCTATTTAATTTAACTTAAAAAAAACAACAACTTGAAATCCTCAAAAGTGTAACTATTTATTTATTTTGGCTGACCTGCAGGGCACCTGGAACTTCCCTAACCAAGGATCAAACTTCTGCCCCTGGCATTGGAAGCAGAGTCTTAACCACTGAACCACCAGAGCAGTCCTAATTTAGCTTATTTTAATGGACATTTTCGATTGCTAAAAAAAAAAATCTAAGCCATCTAACAGAATATAGAGTGAAAAGTACACATGTCTGCCACTTCTGGGGGTCCCCAGGCCCCCTCCCCATACACAGCCACTTTTGGCAACATTTATACATCCAAAGCTTCCCTGATAGCTCAAATGGTAAAGAATCCGCCTGCAATGCAGGAGACTGATTCCATTCCTGGGTTGGGAAGATCCGCAGGAGAAGGGATATGCTACCCACTCCAATATTCTGGGGCTTCCCTCCTGGCTTAGCTGGTAAAGAGTCAGCCTGCATTACAGGAGACCTGGGTTCAGTTCCTGGGTTTGGAAGATCCCCTGCAGAAGGGAACGGCTACCCACTCCAGTATTCTGGCCTGGAGAATTCCATGGACTATATAGTCCATGGGGTCACAAAGAGTCAGACACTCACTGAGTGACTTCCACTCACTCATTCAGTCATACATCCAAAGAGAACATGCTCCCGTCTATGCCATTTGGCCTATGCCTGTGAACCTGCCCACACACTCCCACACATCAGACTATTTCAGATTCAAATCCAGGTTCCCATCCTTCCTGGCCATGCAACCTTGAGCAAGTGATTTTATTTCCTCAGCTATAAAATGGAAATGAGCATCGTATTACCTGTCTCATAATGCTTTGGTGAAGATTTCATGAGTTAATTTGTATTAATGTGTAGTATAAACGCATAGCTAGTGCTCCATAAAAGGTGACTATCGTCAGTCACTTTTTTTTTCATAGCTGCCTAATATTTTACTGTAAGAACAGAGCTTCTACTGATGATCAGGTTGTTGTTGTTTGGTGGCTAAGTCGTGTCCAACTCTTTGCGAGCCCCATGGACTGCAGCACAGTCAGGCTTCCCTGTCCTTCACTATCTCCGGGAGTTTGCTCAGTCTCTTGTCCAGTGAAGCCTGTGATCCCATCCAACCATTCATTCATTCACTCAAAAGTATTCTAGAGTACCTACTGTGTGCTAAACTCCATCCTGGAGCTGGTACCAAGTTCTATACCCACCTTTCTGAATCTATAGGTAGGAACTGCCGATACCAAAAGTCACGTGATTTTAAAATAGTAATACACAGTGCCAACGGCTTTCAGAGGGACTGCCCCATTTGTACGCCCACCTTCCGGGCTTGGCTGGAACCCGCACGTTTGGGATGGCAGGTTTGGGAACGGCCGCCTTTCCCAGGGAAAGCTGCTGACGTGGGCTTCGCTCCGGCACGGGGCGATCGGCTAGGAAGACCGGGCCCCAGAGAGGCCCGGGGCGCAGCCACACCCCTGTGGGGGAGGGGAATGAGGGCGTCCCGAAGGGAGTGGACGGCCCCCCTGTCAGTCTTCCCGAGTCCCGGAGTGTAAGATGAGAAGGGGAAAGGTGGGCCCCATCCTGGGGGCCGGCGAAGAGGAACTTCCTGCCCGCGCGCGCGCCTCTCGGCTGGGAGGCGGGAGCGCGGCAAGGTCAGCCTGGCCTGGGGTGGCAGCCTGCCTAGGAGTGGGAGACCCTCCTGGGGAGCTGCGCCGCGGCCTCCGAGTGCCTCGGCCATATTGAATAGCCAAGGCTGAGCCGCCTTTGTCTGCGAAGTCCTCTCTCAAGTTCCAGGCTCATCCGTGGAACAGGAAGAACCACCGGACAGCCCGTGCGCCCGCAGCTGGAGCCGGGACACCGCGTCTGCAGCTTGCAGTGAGCTGGGAGCCTCAGAACTGACCTCACCCCGGCTCACGTAAGCATCCTGGAAATTGAGTCCCACTAATCCTTCTCCGGGAGCGGATCGAAACGGGACTTGTTGCAGAGAAAAGTGGGAGGTGAAACTCTCTGGGCAGCGCTGCGGGAAGAGCAACCTACCCCTCCCTCCCCGCCCAAAACTCGAGGCTACGAGTAGTTTGGGCTCATTGCCCCCAGCCCAGATTTCACCCTGGAGATCTTAAAGACGCTTGAGAAAAGCCATGTGGGGGGCTGGTTCCCCTGGGGTTTCCTCCCGTCCCCTGACTGCCTCATCCTTTGGAGCGTCCCGGACGTCTGCAAAGACGTGGATCTGGACGTCCTCGTGGAAGCCTTGAAGCCCGTGGGGACCTTTAAGAAAATCGGCAAGGTGTTCCGCCGGGAGGAGGACTCCACGGTGGGGATGCTGCAGATTGGGGAAGACGTGGACTATCTGCTCATCCCCCGCGAGGTCCGGCTGGCCGGAGGCGTCTGGAGGGTCATCTCCAAGCCGGCCACCAAGGAGGCGGAATTTCGGGAAAGGCTGATCCAGTTTCTGGAAGAAGAAGGCCGCACCCTGGAGGACGTGGCCCGCATCATCGAGAAGAGCACCCCGCATCCACCCCAGCCCCCCAGAAAGCCTAAGGAGCCCCGGGTGAGGAGGAGAGTACAGCAGATGGTGACCCCACCCCCGCGGCTGGTCGTGGGCACTTACGACAGCAGTAACGCCAGTGACAGCGAGTTCAGCGACTTCGAGACCTCCAGGAACAAGGCTGACAAGGGCCGCAAAGGCGCCGGCCGTGGCAGGAAGGTGCGCAAAATGCCCGTCAGTTACCTGGGCAGCAAGTTCCTCGGGAGCGACGTGGAGAGCGAGGATGATGAGGAAGTGGTGGAGGCCTTCCTCCGGCGAGGGGAGAAGAAAGCCAGTGCGCCGCCTCCCCGCCGCCGGGTGAACCTGCCCGTGCCCATGTTTGACGACAGCCCAGGGCCCCAGCAGTCCAAAGCGGACAGGTGGCGAGAGTGTGTCAGCCAGGTGTCCTGGGGGAAACTGAAGCGGAGGGTGAAGGGCTGGGCACCGAAGTCCAGCCCCGGGGTGGGCGAGGCCCCGCAGGCCTCTACTAGGGTGGAGAGGGACAGCGCATCGGTGCCAGGCAGTGCCAGCCTGGGCTGTAACGTGGGAAATGCACGAGATGGGCGGGTGCCTGAGACCCCCACAAGGCGATGGAGGCCCCAAATCAATTGGGCTTCCTTTAGACGTCGCAGGAGGGAGGAAACAGCATCCAGAGCTCAGGCAGGAGAGGCTGCAGAAGAGCAGAGGGTGGAGGCTGTAAATAATCAGAGGGGAGAGGCCATAGATAATCAGAGTGGGGAGGCCGGAGATAATCAGAGGGGGGAGGCTGTAGATAATCAGAGAGCAGGGCCCATAGCTGTCCAGGGGGCAGAGGCTGTGGATAATCAGAGAGCAGATGCCCTGGCTGTCCAGGGAGCAGAGGCCATACCTGTCCAAGGGGTAGAGGCCCTGGAGAATCAGAGGGCAGAGGCCCTAGCTGACCAGAGGGCAGAAGCTGCAGAGAATCCAAGGGCAGAGGCCCTGGTTGCCCAGGGAGCAGAGGCCCAAGCTGACCAGAGGGCAGAAGCTGCAGAGAATCCGAGGGCAGAGGCCCCAGTTGCCCAGGGAGCAGAGGCTCTACCTGATGTGGCAGAAGCTGGATCCGTCCAGAGGGCAGAAGCTGCCTGTAATCAGAGGGCAGAAATCCCAGCTGTCCAGGAGGCTGAATCCTCAGCTGCCGGAAGGGATACAGGGGCCACTGCAGGAGCTCGGACCCGGAAACCAGTCAAGACAGTGAGGTTCCAGACCCCCGGACGCTTTTCATGGTTTCGGAAGCGCCGGAGAGCCTTCTGGCACACTCCCCGGTTGCCCACGCTACCCAAGAGAGTCCCCAGGGCAGGTGAGGCCAGGAGCCTCAGGGTCCTGCGGGCCGAGGCCAGAGCAGAGGCAGAGCACGGAGAGCAAGAGGACCAGCTGTGAGGTGAGGCAGGGGGGCCTCGGATGCCCTCAGTGCCTGCCACAGTGTGGGTCACTCATGGCAGGTCTCTAGCTCCCCGCACTTGAAAACGGAGGTAGAGTGAGGGCCTAGCAGCGCCTCTCACATCTCTACCGAATGCCCCTTTCTTATTAAAATTGTATTTTCTATGCATTGATTTTTTTTTTCTTTCTTTTTCTTTTTTCCCACATGGATTGTGGGATCTGAGTTCCCTGACCAGGGATTGAACCCAGGCCTCCCTAGTGGTGAAAGCACTGAGTCCTAACCACTGGACTGCTGGGGAATTCCCTATGCATTGATTTTTTTTTTTTAATACAGACTCTTTATAGTAACCCAAGGAATGTAATGAAAGAAACCCATACAATGGAGTTGCATCCCCCATGATTTTAACTTCCTCAAATGCAACTCGAAGTGCTCAGCCTGGAAAAGGAAGTGAGGCATAGGAGAAATCCCTTCCTCTTTCCCTTTTTCTTCCCCCTTTTCCTGTACACTTTCACTCACTGTCTCCTGGAACTGGAAAAGAGGGCGCAGGTCAACATGCAAATAAAAATATTTACCAGCTTATTTCTTGGCTCTGGCTTGGCAACTGAAAAATGCTCCGGGGTGATTTTGTCACAGCCTTGTGTCCCCTTTACTCCCACCCTCTGTGATGCTGACCTGGGTTTAAGTCACTTTTCCTGCCATGCCCACACCCCTGGGTTCTGCAGGTGTGGTGGGTCCAGGTCCTGCAGTTTACATGCTTCATCCCATTTTGGTTACCACGTACAGAAGAATAATTTGGGAAACGTGGCCAAAGTGCGGGTTCAAGGGCCCTTCACATCAGAGCTGTGAATTGCTAGAGCAGGCTCCGCAGCCCAAGAATCTGGGGCAGCTTGGTCACTGGATACACTGGAAAAAAATCATTGCAGTAGGAACTGGCCAAAGAAGTGGATTGTGGTGTGGTAGTGAGCAGTGTGTCAAGCAAGTTGCTACAGTGAGCTTATAACCAGGTTGCTACACACCCTGGGAGCTGGGGACTTCTCTCTGTATTGTCTTGTGTCCCCCTAACCCATCTTAGGATAATAGACAGCAAATAACCATGCCCCGGCCTCAATGCTGCTGCTGCTGCTAAGTCGCTTCAGTCGTGGCCAACTCTGTGCGACCCCATAGACGGCAGCCCACCAGGCTCCCCTGTCCCTGGGATTCTCCAGGCAGGAACACGGGTGGGTTGCCACTGCCTTCTCCAATGCGTGAAAGTGAAGTTACTCAGTCGTGTGGGACTCTTAGCGACCCCATAGACGGCAGCCCACCAGGCTCCCCTGTCCCTGAGATTCTCCAGGCAAGAGTACTGGAGTGGGGTGCCACTGCCTTCTCCTGCCCGGGCCTCAACAGAGGCGGGATAAAGGGAAATTCTTGGAGGTAGGTCTAAAGCCCAGCTGGGTCATCCCGACAGGCTGCAGTCCTGGCCTGGACTTCTTAGACGTCATTCAGTAGGTCTGTAGGTCTGGGGTGAGCCTGAGAATATGCATTGCTAAGGAGTTCCGAGGAGATGTGGATGCAGCTGGTCTCAGGATCTTACGTTGCAGCTTTACTGAAAAGTCGGGTTTGGGCTACCTGGTGTTGAGAACAGGCAGAACTTCAAGACGGTGGACCCCAAGAAGGGTCATTGGACATAGAGCGCCTCCTAGTGGATAAACAGGCCACGACAGCGCTGGCCTGGGTTGACGCTTCCTCCTCAGGCCTAGTTCTGAGGAGGCGGGGGGGGGGGGGGGGGGGGGGGGGGGGGGGGGCGTGCTGTGTGGGGCGGGGCCTGCAATGAGGAAGGCGGGGCCTCGTGGGCTCCCGGCCACAGGGAACTTAACAGTGGGAAAGGCTTATCGCTTTCTGGCTTCTCCCTCCTGGCTGTTCCAAGACCAGATGACATTCCCGAGAATCTCAGGACGCCCCTCTCTCCGTTTGAGCCGACTGAGAGGCGGGACAGCCTCCTCCTAGGGGTCTCAGGACCTGGAAGGGGATACGCTCCCGGCAGGTCTGCACGCTCCGACCCCAGGGACCTCGGCAGAGTTCACAATCTAAACTCCGGTCACGTGGAATGTAATTAGACGGCCAACCCTGTGAAGGCAGGTGGGCTGGTCTCCCCTATGCCCAGCAGGGAATCCTGGCACCCGAGGCCTCAAGGGTTACACACGAATAAATCCCAGTCTCCACAGTGGCTTGGGGCTTTTGCACGGGATGTTCTGCCTCCTGAGTGCGCTTCCACCGGGCATCCGCCCGCCTCACCCCTTCCCTCCAGCGCTCAGGGGACTGGCACCCCACGGGAGATGGATAGGGGAGAGCTGGTGGGACATTTAGGGGGAGCCAGAGACCTGTGGGAGGTGCACTGCTTGGTACTGCAGAGAAAAGCCAACACACCGTATGTGAATTGTCCCAAATTGAAAGTGTTGCTAAGAAGTCCCATTGTTTGAAAACACTGAAGGTCGAGTGTCAGATTCAGCCTATGGACACCAGTAGGAGGCCTTGGCCCTGAGAAGCTGGTACGTTTGTACCAGCTGCATTTCAGATGGGCAGGGATCTTCCCTCTCCTCCTTCCCCTCCTCCCCTGCTCCTACTCTCCTGGTTCCCACCTCTCCCTCCCTCTCCCCCACCTCTTCTCTCCACTTCCAGGAGCACACCTCCCTGCCTCTCAGGCTTCTCATCCTGGAATCCTCTCCTCCCCCAGCAGGAGGTTCAGCCTCCTGGCTCAGCTGCACCCTGACACTCCCCTTGCCCAGCTGGAACCTCCATCACACAGGCCAGCCCCATCAGATTGGGATGAGGAATAGAGGCTCACAGACGCTGGCCAGAAGCATGAGTCTGGAAGGGATCGGGGCTCCACGGAGAACAAGAAAGAACGCCCAGGCACTGCTGGCTTCTCACGGTGCCCGGTGTCGGCGGACACACTCGCCCCTGAGCTAAGCAGGGAGACCTGAAGCCAAGCCGGCTGGGTGGGCCCTGAGACCATCTGGTCACCTGGGGCTGCAGCCTCCGCGGGCGCTCATCACACGTTACGTTCTTCTTGCGTCAGGATCGCTCCCGCCACCTGCAAAGGAGGGGCTGAAAGGACTAGAGAGGGAGCGGTGGGCGGCGCACAGAGAAGAGCGGGGAGCGCCTGGTTCAGAGGAAGCCGCCTCCGCGGCGGGGAGGGTGGAGGGAGCGCGGAGCCGGGCCCCACCGGCAGCTGCAGCCTCGCCCGTCGGGGCGGCCTAGCGGCACAGGGGGTGCAGCCTCCTGCCCCAACCCGTCTTCTTCCCGCGCGCCGACTTGGAGCCCGCGGGCGGCTGAGCCCTGCGCCGGCCTCGGCCTGCGTCCCGGCTCCAGCGCGCCCCTTCCTGCTGGGTTTTCCTCTCGGGAGGGCGCCCCTCCAGCCTCGGCCGCCGCTCCCCTCCTCTCGGCTTTTGCGGGTTCCCAGGCGGGGCGGGAGCTGACGTCGCCCGCTCTACCCAGGGCCCTGCAGGCCGTGCGGGCCCGCTTGGGCCAGGGGCTTCCTGGACGCCCGGTCCTCGGACTCGGACTCCTGGCGCTCCGCGTCCTCCGACGCCTCCTCCGAGCCTGTGTCCTAACCGCCTCCTCCGACTACCAGTTCCCGCGGGCGGCCGGCAGCACCAAGACCTTCCCCAGGTGGCCTTTGGGAATTTCAACCTCCTGCCCTCCCAGGCCTGTTCCTTTTCTTCCTCCATCACCTCAGCGACGCCCTAGGTCGCCCGGAGCGCCGCGAACTCCAGGAGCCCCCTCCCCCATCTTCCTCCTCATCCCCCCAGCTCCCCTGGGGCCCCGGGGAGCCTTCTTGCCCTTGGAGGGGGTCTGGGGCTCAGCCTTCCAGCAGGTTCCCGGCCGTTTCAGGCCTTCCTCAGGACCACGGCGGCCCCCTGGCCGCCTGCTTCCTGCACCTTCACCCGGTTGGGAGATGTCCTCAGCCATGACGGACAAGATCTCGAGAAGAGTCTCTTGTCTTCCTTGTCCTTCAGGCCAGCGACTCCATCACAGAACCCATTTTCAACACCTCGTCCTGGGCAGAGGGGTCTGTGTAAGCAAGCCAGCATGGCCACAAACTCAGGATTGTCTGCCCTCTTTTTCTAGATCCTCGTTTTCCTGGGACTTGCTTTGGGAGGCATCCTGTCCGTGGTCCGACGAGTCTCCCACTGCCAGTAGGGCCGATGAGTCGACCCCTCCCTGGGCAGGGGGTCTGGAGCGGGGGTAGGGGAAAATAGTTCTTCTTCTCTTGGCTTTGTCTGTCACCATTGCCGGGACCAAGAACTCACGGAGGACCTTGCCCGTCGTCTCCTTGGCTCTAGAGGGCCCACTACCTAAGTAACTCCTCCGCGGCGGCCTGCAGCATGCTATGACCCTCATCCGCGCTCAGGTCCTCCCCCATCTCCTGGATCACGAGGCCCAGGCTCTCCTCAGACGAGTCTTCGGCCTCCCGCTTCCGCGGCGTGGATGGCCGCCCTCCACAGTCCCTCTTCTTGCCCTTCTGTGCCCACCTGCTGCCTCTGGTTCCGCTTCCGCGACCTCGATGACCAGATGTTCTAGCATCTTTGGCTGTACCAGGAGCGAGGTCAGCCTCCCTGACCGCCAGCTCCGACCCCAGGCTTCGGGCCTGGGTCTCCGAAGCGGGAGGGGTGGATCTGTCCCCAGAGACCCTGGCCACTGCCGCCTCGGGGGGAGAGGAGTTCATCCAGCAGCGACCGTCTCATCTGCCTCAGGACCCTCGTGTCCTCCGCGCTTTCCTTGCACAGAACCCTCTAGACGCCGTCCCTGCCCGAATCTCTCTGGGGATGGCGCTGTGATTAATGTTCTCCACAAATTCCATCACGGCGGCCTTGGCCTTCTCGACCGACCCTCATGGCCCTGGCGTTCCTTAGCCCGCACGTGCCCTGGGGCAGGAAGACCGGCTGCAGGACCTCCTGGATGGCCCCGTGCACGTCCAGCCCCCTGCACCAGTCCCTCCAGAGGGCCCGTGGCCATGGGGCCGCCGCTGGCGCTGATTGCGGAGCAGGAGGGAGCCCGAAGCGCCCGTGGGCTGCGGGGCCCTGGGCAAATGCCACCCTGGAACAGCGCCGCAGGGCCTGGAGTTCAAGCTCAGGTGAACGTAGCCAGGTTCGGGCTCCTCTGCTCCCGGGCGACTGAACCGGCGGCCCTTTCCGAGGCCCCCTCCTCATGGGGGTCCTAGCACACACAGGGAGTTTGCGTGGCAAATCCAGGGTTGCCACCGGCCCCTCCGCTCCGCCCTTTGTGCCTGACCGAGGCGGGGTGACATGGCAGCACCCGGGCCAGGTGCTGGGGAGAGCGGCGCGGTTGGTACCTAGAGCCGCGGGGAGAGGTGCGTCCCCCTCCCGCACCCGGGCCACGTCTGGCAGTGCGCCCTTAGCTCAGTCTCTGCAGTTCTGCGGGGAAGCTGCTGTTCGGCCCTGCGCCTGCGCACACAGGCTCGCCCCTGCTCCCAGCTGGGCCGTGTCACCATGGCAACGCCAGGGCTGCAGCCTGGGTTGCAGTTGCTGGGGTCTGAAGCGATCCAGCTCTAGACGACCCCAAGCAAAGGAAGACTCTGGGGGCTGGGATCACCATCAGTGATGAGCTCCCCCAAAGGCCATATTCATAGTGGGCGAGACAGCAGTTAGGGAGACCCGATCTTCTTCAGGGATAGACGCTTTCAGCCCTCCACCGCGTACAGATGGGGTTCAGGCTGCAGAAACGTAGATCAAGGGCCTCTGGCCTCTCACGGTGGAACCAGGACTCACTCTTGGGGTGCAAGCTACGCTCAGAGTTTTCGGGCCTCACTCAGAGGGACTCGGCTTCAGTAGGATACACAGGCCTCAGCTGCCAGGTGCTGGCATCCTTTAGGGTCCACAGCCCTCACTGACGGGGCCTGGCCTCGCTCAGTGAGGCCTCGCTCTTACAGATGTTTCTGTAGCCATAACCATACACCTACTATTAACTGTGTGTTTCCGCATATGTGTTCATGTGTGGGTGTGATCAGCAGTGAAATTAGACATCACTTCCGGAAGAAGACCTTGATCCTGAATGGGTCCACAGGCTGGGAAGGGTGAATGTCATAGCTACCCCAAACACACTTCCCCTTCATCATCCTTGCTAACCCTCATCCCAGCTCTACATAAATCAGGCGCTGTGGCCCAGCCATTGGGTTTCTGCTGCTGCCCTGGCTATGACTCTGGAAGTTTCCGGGGCTTCTCTGCAGCTCAGTGTCCTTCTCTGTGAAATGGCCACAACCGTTAACCCTACTCATAGGCTCCTTGGGCTTCCCTGGTGGCTCAGATGTTAAAGAATCTGCCTGCCACGTGGGAGAGTTGGGTTTGATCGCTGGGTTGGAGAGATCCCCTGGAGAATGGAATGGCAACCCACTCCAGTATTCTTGCCTGGGAAATCCCATGGACAGAGGAGCCTGGTGGGCTACACTCCATGGGGTGGCAAAGAGTCAGACAGGACTGAGCGACTAACACTTTCACACGGGATGATCCGTGAAAGCCCTTGGAACAGAGGTTGTGCTGGTGCTCTCTGAAAGATGGTGATGGGAATTTATTTTTTCTTGACCCTTTATATGATCATTTAATATAAATATATACATTTAATTGTCAAATACATATATAAATAAAGAAGGAAATTAAAAAAAAAAAGAAACCGAAACACTTCATTTTTGTTTTGTTTTTAATGTAGGAAGAGAATTTATTGCAAGGTTACCATGGCAACTGGTCCTAGGGCAAACCAAACTGCTTATTCAGTCTCCTACCTGCCCCCACAGCTTTCATTTTCCTTGCTTCTCCCTTTTCCTTTCCACCAAATGGATGTCACTCTTCACTCCAGAGCAGTGTGGTCTGAAAGAAATGTAATGCCAGCCCCCAAGGCAAGCCACATGTGTAATATGTAAGTTTGCTAACGGCTACCTTCAATACATAAAAAACAGGGGAAATGAATATTAGGAATAGATTTTCATTTATTTACATTATTTATTATTTATAATAGCCAAATATGGGAGCAACTTAAGTGCCCATTAACAGATGAATGGATAAAATGGATAAACAAGATTCCTTCATCTTTATTGTATATTATAATATATATAGTATTTACACATGTATTTATATATAAAGAAGATTTTATATATATATATGGTTGAGTAATATTCCACTAAATAGAATGGAATTTATTATTTAAATACCCATTTTAAAAAGTAAAGTCTTGCCATTTGGGATAACACTGATGGACCTAGATGGTATGGTGCTGAGCAAAATAAGTCAGAGAAAAACAAATACTATGTTATTTTACTTACATGTGGAATCTAAAAACAAACAAATAAATGAACAAACATAACAAAACAGAAACAGAGTTATAGATACAGAAAACAAACCAATGGTTGTCAGGTGGTGGTGGTAGGGGTGAAGAAATAGAAAGAGATTAAGATTCAGAGGCAAGTCCCTATATTTCAGGAGTTTCTATTAACAGCAGTTTGATCTCCGGAGGGCAGTTTGCAAATGTGATCTGGGCACCTGAAGCGTTTAGCGCCCTATTTGGGAAGCCTGTGTGTGAACTTTGAACTGATCCACATCTTCCCCTCCTTTTGGGGGTCCCACAAGGTATTCACACCTATAAAAAAAAATCAGTTCACAGTGATCTCAGCTCAGAACCTAGCTCCATGTAACATACAAACACACAGCATCATTTTAAAAGTGGTTTTTTATCGCCACCAACTATGGCAGCTTCTATTCTAGGGCCCCCGCCATCCTTCTTGCATAATTCAAGTTTCCCTTCGTACTTAAGCCCACGTTTATTCACAAAAGACAGATGCAATGGATCTTTGTTCCATTTTCAGGCCTCATTGTTCCGCAGATGGAATTCTCCCTCATTTCTCTCCTGATCAGAGTGATCCAGAGCTGAGCAGGAACATGGTCCCAGAAGCCAAGTAGAAAATTAGAGAGCAAGGACCAGCCAGGCAGAGCATTGGGAACCCTCATCTGTCCTGCCTAGCCCCTCTCTAGATATCTGTCCTGGAATTAGGATGCTCTGTTGGACAGAGATGGGACCCATGACTGGCCTAGCCACTGCCTCCAAGCTGGAAAAAAACAAAAGAGAGAGAGAGAGAGAGAGAGAGCTTGTCAAATGTTCTGCAAGATCCTTCCCACTCCATATGTTTGAAGACAAACACTGAGCCTGCTTGTTAAGAAGGACTAGTAGTGGATGCAGAGGATGAGATGGTTAGATGGCATCACCAACTCAATGGAGATGAGTTTGAGCAAACTCTGGGAGACATGGGAGGACAGGGAAGGCCAGCGTGCTGCAGTCCCTGGGGTCTCAAAGAGTCGGATACGAGTCAGCAGCTGAACAACAGCAGCGCTGTCAGAGCAGAAGGTCTCAAAGTGTGGTCCTGGGACCCCTAGGGAATCTGCAAGGACCTTTCAGGGGGTCCGTGAGATAGACGCCATTTTTATAACACTGCTCAAATATTACCTGTCTTTTTCACTCTCGTTCTCTCACAAGTGTTCACTGGAATTTTTCCGAGGCAACATGACGTGAGATGTTGCAGCTGAACAAATGCAGAAGCAGGTATGAGAAACCAGTTTCTGTTGGGTCAGACTGGAAAGAGATTTCCCAAAAGATAAAAACAATGCCACTCTTCTCAATTTGTTTTTGTTTTGGAAAATATGTTATTTGGGTGAACAGATAATATATGTTTGCTCTTGCTATTTTTAAACAAGTTCATAAGTAAATATTTCTAATTGCTCAGTTGACATTCTTCCAATGGTAAAAATATCGACAAATTGAACACACAGAAACAAAAGCTCTTTGGGGTACTTGAATTTTTTAATAATGTAAGACGTCTTGAGACCAAGCAATTCCAGAACCACTGAGTTGGATACTACAGCAAAAGTTATCCTAGGGCCCTCAAATAAGAAAAAAGTGATGGGGGGTTTCTCCTGCAGGTTAGAACTGAATCATGGGAATGAAGTTCACTGTCTCTTTGTACCCACTCTGCAGTCTTTCTGCTCCTCTTTCTTCAATCTCTCCCTCCAGTGGTTACCAGGGAAACCACAACAGCAGATCCTCAAAGCAAAATGCATTTCACTGCCTTGTGTCTGGATCTCACTGGCCAGTGGCATGCCTTTCAGGACATCTAGATCCAAGGAACTGTCAACTCCACCTGCCTCCGTGTCTTTAAAATGACATTTGATCCTCACCCCCTTCTCCCATTCCTCCATGACCCTGGACCACTCTTCATTTTGTACATTTTCATGTCTGTCTTTTTATTTTCATGTGTTCTTGCAAAATGTGCATTGCTGTCTGTTTGGGGGCATTTGTGCTATATTTGCACAATCCCTTGTATTGTATCTCTCTCCATTTGTTTCTCACTTCTTTAGATTTTTAATTTTATTTTGGAGTATAGTTGATTAACAACGTGAGAGTTTCAGGTGTATAGCAAAGTGATTCATATATATTCTTTTTCAAGTTCTTTCCCCGTTTAGGTTGTTACATACTGAGCAGAGTTCCCTGTGTTATACAGTAGTGGTTATCTATTTTATTTTTGCCATGCTGACTGGAATATGGAATCTTAGTTCCCAGACCAGGACTTGAACCTGTGCCCCCTGCAATGGAAGCTCCGGGTCTTAACCAATGGGCAACCAGGGAAGTCCCAGTTATCCATTTTGATTATAGCAGTGTCTACAGGTCAATCCCAAACTCCCTAATGTTACCCACTTTCTTAGCACTGGTGGTAAAGAGTCTTAGAGCAACACCAGCTATATATCTTGTCTGTAATTCTACCTGCTGAGCAGGGCTGCAGGATGGTCATTTTTCCTGTCCACTCCTCCTAGACACTGATGACAGTTTTAAAGCAAGGCGACAAGCTCTTTGATCCTCATCTAGGAGTGGGATCAGTCCACATTCCCTTTTCTTGAATCTGACCCTGGACAAGCTTGTGACTGCCTCAACATGTATCGAAGAAGTGATGCTGTGTCTCCCAAGGTCAATTAATTATAAGGCTTTTGCCCAGTTCTCTTGGAATATTTGCTCTTGAGACCTCATTCCCAGGACATTCCTGCTTGAAGCATAATTGCTATGCTGTGAGGAAGCCCAATTCACATAGAGAGACCAGTGTATGTGTTCAAGTCAGCATCTCCAGCTAAGCGCAGTCTTCAGATTATCCAAGATGGGGCACCAAACATGACTGATGAAGCTTCCAGCTGAGTCCAGATCTTAGTCATTGGAGTCACCCCAGCTAAGGCACCAGACACTGTGAAACTGAAAAAATCCATCCCCACTGTGCTTTTTCATTATGCTGACCTACATACTCCATGAATATAATAAAACATTTTGTAATTTATGTCACTGAGTTCAGGGTGGTTTGTTTATGTATGTGTGTTAATGGTTCAGTCATATCCAACTCTGAAACCCCATGGACTATAACCTGCCAGGCTCCTCTATCCATGGGATTCTCCAGGCAAGTGGGTTGCCATTCCTTTTCCAGGGACTCTTCCTGACCCAGGGATCGAACCTGGTCTCCCACCTTGCAGGCAGATTCTTTTCTACCTGAACCACCAGGGAAACCCTGGGTGGTTTGTTATGCAGCAAAAATTACCAGCACACACCTGTCCCATCCTTATTACTTTGGGCTGGTAACTAACTTCTCCATGCCTCCATCCATGTCCCTGAAGATGGGGATCACGTTCTCTTACCATCGTCAGGAAGATAGGAGAGGTTGTGGCATGCTGGTGCCCAGCAACCCTCCTGCAGCCCTCAGCAAGTCCTATTGAGGCTATGAATCAGCGGCCAGTCGCTTCCAGATCACCCACACCTGACCAAGATCGCAATGGGAGCAGCTTATGCAGAGACCATAGTGAGTCCCCAAACGAGTCCCCATCCCAGCACCTCGGGTCCCTAACATTCTGCACCAGTTCATCCTGGCCACTTCCCCAGCCCTCACTCCTCCACGTCCAGTTTTCCCCTCCCCTCTCCCTCCAGAGTTTGGGGAGACAGCAAGGAACGGGTCCAGCCAGGGACTCTGAAGTCATACGGACCTGACTTGAGTCAAGCCAGACCGCCTGGGTTCATATTCCAGCTCTGGGTGACTCTGAGCAAGTCATCTACCTTCTCTGAATCTGTTTTCCCATCTGTAAAATGGGTACAATAAGAGCGCCTACACTTGCGTTTAAATAACCAGCGCGCATGTATCGACATCTATAAATAACATCGTTCTTGCTGTTAGTATTGAGCCCCAGCCCCCTACATCCGAGCTGAATCTGTTTGGCTCACCCTCTTGAGCTTTGGGGAGGCGCCTTCGCAGCTGCTTCAAGTAGCAGCCATGCAGCGCCGCCGGGTGGTCAGTGCGGGGGCCACAGCCCGCGCCTGCCGACGCTCCAACCGGCTCACGTGGCACCGTCAGACCTTCACCTACTGCTCGCAGAGCCTCCACTGTTCCCTCCCCGCCGTTCTGCGACATGGAACATCCCTGAGAGGTGGCGAAACTGTTGAGGGAGGGGGTTCCAGGCCGGACACTTGCGACTTCAGGTTCGGACATTAGATCTATCTCCCCGCTCCTCCCCCCAGACTTAAGGGGCTGGTGTTGGAGGTTCGCTCGATTCAAGGTGGGGTACCAGGCTCATGTCAGCCCGTGCCACAATCGCACGATCACACACTCACAAAACACTTACACACTGGCTCACACACACACTTGCGTTCACACAAACTAACATTGACACACACTTGGACTGAGCCTACATACATACCCACACATACGCGCGCTCACACACACAGTGTGCGCGCACCTAGAAACTCGCCCCAACTACACCCACGGAGAGACACACCCAGGCCTCACAAGTGAAACACACAGATAAACGACATACGCCTCAGCCCCAAAGAGAAACACCCACATCCGAACTAGAAGCACGTGAACAAAATCAAATCCATAAGGACACCTTCATGCAGGGTCCCCTGACCCAGCGACCCCCCCCCTTCGCGCACTTTCACCCCCCCCACACACACACACCGTAGGAGTCGGGAGGGTCGCGCCTGCCCATGCACGCACAGAGCCCTCCCCGGGGGACCCGCTAGGTTACCCTTCGGGCTCACCAGGTTCACCCCGGACCTGCCCTGGGGCGCAGGGAGCTCGGACCCCGTGGGCTGAAGGGGCGCCACCGCCATCCGGAGCTGTGTGTGGGGACACTAGGCTGGAGATTCGGTCAGGCCCGTAGGCGTGTGTCAGGGAGCCCCACCCCCACCCCCGCGCCCACCCCCGCAAGCCCTGAGACTCCCAGACTGAGGACGACTCCAAGGTGAGGGGGGTACGTCTGCCTCAAACCAGGACCCCTGCTGGGTCTCCAACTAAAGTCCTGGGGGAATATATGTGAAAGGAAGGAAAGACGAAAGGGAGATCGGAAGCAGGGAGGGAGAGAGGAAAGAAAGATCTTTAAATTAGAAACCTTTGGTCCATCTTTCTTCTGTGAGCTATGTCTCCCTGTGCCCACCAGAGGGCGCCCTGACGCAGCAAATCCCTAAAGCATCTTCTTTCCATACAAAAAGGGATTTAGGACAGTACTGAGGAGAATGAAGAAGATTAATACCAATATCCGCTACTTAAAGTCCTACTGCACCCCAGGACGTGTGCGAAATCCTTCACGTGCATAACTCAACACATAAAAGTATCCCACAAAGGAGAAAAGTGCGGCTCAGAGATATTGTTTAACTCTCCCAGCATCACAGAGCGCCTAAACTGCAGAGAAATGGTCCTGATGACCCAACAGCTCTCTGCTCCTTGGTCACATTCCTGGCATAATCAGCTCACAATTCCCCGTGGACCTGGCCTTGCCGCTTTTCCCACGCAGTCACACCTCACTCCCACCAGCTCTTCGGGTCTCCTGTTCTCCATCCTGCCACGGAGGTTTTTGTGCACCAGCCCCTTCAAAAGCACTGTTTCCCTGTCCCTACTTCACAGAGGGTCACCTCCTCCCTTCAGACTCAGGTCAGTGTCACCTGTTTCGGGAAGTGGGTCCCGATCCAGGATAAGCTCCAGCTATTTCGACCCTCCTCCTCTGAGGATCCACCCTTTTCCCCTCTAGCACTCACTTCCGTGTGTGATCACGGAGGCTCTGAGCTCCAGGAGACAGAGCCCACCTCAATTATCACTGTTCCCAGTGACCTGCACAGGTGGGTCCTAGAACAGACACTAGAGGAACACTGAATGAATGAATGAAGTCTCCAGGCGCTAATGACTTCCGTGAGCACCTAGATGGGTGAATGCTCTTCTCCCCATCAGGACTCCAGAGATTCTCCAACAAATACAGCCAAGGAAAAGATCCCATACTCCCTTTCAGGCCCTCCCCAATCCAGGTACTGCCCCTCATCCCACTGGGGCAGAATCTCCTGCTTTCCAGCCCCGTGTCCACACACATCCCCCTATCACCTCCAACCCCCATCTCCTAAGTGATTCGTGTCCATTTCTCTTTGTGGCATCTGCTCCCTCACCTGGAGGGATCCAGGTGGTTCCTGTGGGGATCACTAACCTTCACTCACTGAAGCCTGGCCAATCAAAGAACCCCGTCCCTCTCCAGTCACTGTGACTGGTGCAGAGGCAGGCACATGACCTAGCCGATCCAGTGAGAGCTGGTCAGCAGCAGCAGAGCAGAGGCCCTGGAACCAGCCAGACCTGAAGCTAACACAGCCTGAACTTCATAGTGGCATGAGCCACTGAAGTCCCTTTCCAGCATAACCCAGGACACATTTGGTTTCTGGACTTGAAACTCAGTGTTTTGTGTAATCAGCTTCCCTAAAGCATTCTCCAAGCGTCCCAAGAGGAAGGGGCATAGGGGCCTCTCAGGGCCCTACCAGACATTACCTCCACTCCAAGGGTTGGGGCAGGACTGGAGGGGACTAGGAAAGGGTCTTCCTGATTTCTCAGACCCGGCACTCTCACTTGCCATAGATTCCTGAGGCTTCATGCCCCTCATTCCTGGGGGCCCAGGTCTCATGCCAACAGAGCGGTAGGAAAGGCAGTCTTGCTGTCCTCGAAGCAGACCCAGTGGCAGGAACGTTCTCGGTCTGGGCTTGCAGGTGGGAATGCGCTTGCGCACACCCACAGTTCAGCCACCAGCTGGGCTGGGGAGAAAGGAATCACTGATTTTATCTCTAATAATCTGCGCAGATGGAAGGAGGGGATGAATGTCGTTACCTGGGGCTCATCCTGGAGCCTGGGGCCTGGGTCACCACCACAGTGTGGGGAGGGGAGGAGGGACGTCAGGCCCTAGGGTTTGAAGGGGCAGTTCAGAGGTGTCAGGGGGTGCAGTCTCCTTGATTATACTGGGGAGCCCTTAAGAGTGTCAGTGGGGCAGATATTGAGATACCATTCAAGCGGCCTCCTGAGGGTCACTACCATACGATGATCTGGGCTGGCCTAAGGCCCCTCCCATGGGCAGGACTTGACCTCCAAGCCCTGCCCGCATCTGCTCCGCTCTACAGAGAAGGTCCCACCCCAGCCCAGAGGGCGTAAAACCCGCTGCTAGACCCCGGCTCAGCCTCCGTCTTACCGGGCCACTTTCAGGGCCCTTAGTCCTGCCAGGACCCAGACTTCCCACTTGCATCCCCACCCCAGCCTTGGCTTCAGTCCACACCCCGCCTCCTGGCCCTCACCATTAATTAAACTTACTCCAGAGCCAGATTATCCCAAGTGAGGACTGATCTCCTCGCCACATTAAGGCCAGGTCCCCCCAGACTCGGTTCCCGAGTGAGTGGGATGGAGTTTTCTGCGTGAGGCGTGTCCAGTGAACCAACAAAATGCATTCTCCCGTTTTCACTGGGTTTCTCAAAACAAATGCTCAGACCCTGGCAACAGCCTAAAAGCGGTTGCCATGGAACCGGAGGTAGCCAATGGGAGAGGGAGGGGTGCCAGCGCCCCGGGAGCCAAAGCCTGCTTCTACTTCTGATGCTGACCGAAGAAACTGGCAGGATTGGGAGGGGCTGCGAGGGTCACACTTGGCTGGAGCAGGAGGGAGAGTTGTGGTTCGTCATCCAGGAGGCCCCAACTAGTGCAGGGGGCCCCCCAGAGGACCTGGAGCGGGCAGCTATCAAAGCCGTCCTGCAGCCAGTCTGCCTGCCCAGAACATGGGAGCTGCGAGGGGTAAGAAGGCCAAGGGCGCCCTGGTAGAGTTTGTGGAGAACATTAACCACGCCACCATTCCCAAGGAGATCCTGGACAAGGACAGTGTCTGGAGGGTTCTGTACAAGGATCGCGGGGATGACATGAGTGTCCTGAGGCAGATGAAATGATAGCTGCTGACTGGAAGGCCCCCACAGGCTACCGCGGCCAGGGCCCCCCAGGACACCCCTCCTAATTAGAAGACCCAGGTCCCCATTCCTGGTGCAGCCAGCAAGGCTAGCACGGGTAGTAGGGGGAGGGTCACAGAAATAGAGTCAGAGGCCAAAAAAGGGGCCGAGGAGCACAGCCATGTACCTCTGCAAAAAGTGACTCTTCTTCCATCAGAGCCTGGGCATCAAGATGGCAGAGGTGGAAGAGGAAGACTTGGGCGGGGACAAACGACGAGGACAGTGTGCCGTACACGATACTCCAGCCAGGCTGCAGGGACGTGAATGAGGAGAGTCCCCATGGAGTTAGTCCTTGGACGTGTGACTCTTTTGGACCAAACCAAGAAGGAGATGACTGAGAAAGAGCCCTTCCATTTGATGAGTCTGACCTTCAGAGAAGGCAGAAACGGTATCCTAACCCGGTGGCTCTTGTGGTCGAGAGCGACACACCTAATGAGAGCTCAAGGGCAGTGACTCTTCCGGAGGTGAGCCCTAGAAATGAGACGGCCAGGTCACCCAGAGGGACGTGGAAGACCCCAAGTTCTAGCCATCGTGGCCCATGGGATCAGACATTGAAACCCACAGGGAGACGTTGAAAGTGGCTTCTGTGATGGAGTCGCTGGCCTGAAGGACAAGGAAGACAAGAGGCCCTGCTCCAGTTCTTGTCTGTCACTGCCGAGGACACCTCTGGAGTCTCATGAAGGTGGAAGAGGCAGGCGGCCAAGGGGCCGCCGTGGTGCTGAGGAAGGCCTGAAACGGCCGGGAACCTGCTGGAAGGTATCTCCACTGGGGCTGAGCCCCAGACCCCCTCCAAGGGCAAGAAGGCTCCCCGGGGCCCCTGGGGAGCTGAGCGGATGAGGAGGAAGATGGGGGAGGGGGCTCCTGGAGCTCGCGGCGCTCCGGGCGACCTAGGGCGTCGCTGAGGTGATGGAGGAAGAAAAGGAACAGGCCTGGGAGGGCAGGAGGTTGAAATTCCCCAAAGGCCACCTGGGGGAGGTCTTGGTGCTGCCGGCCGCCCGCGGGAACTGGTAGTCGGAGGAGGCGGTTAGGACACAGGCTCGGAGGAGGCGTCGGAGGACGCGGAGAGCCAGGAGTCCGAGTCCGAGGACCGGGCGTCCAGGAAGCCCCTGGCCCAAGCGGGCCCGCACGGCCTGCAGGGCCCTGGGTTGAGCGGGCGACGTCAGCTCCCTCCCCGCCTGGGAACCCGCAAAAGCCGAGAGGAGGGGAGCGGCGGCCGAGGCTGGAGGGGCGCCCTCCCGAGAGGAAAACCCAGCAGGAAGGGGCGCGCTGGAGCCGGGACGCAGGCCGAGGCCGGCGCAGGGCTCAGCCGCCCGCGGGCTCCAAGTCGGCGCGCGGGAAGAAGACGGGTTGGGGCAGGAGGCTGCCGGTGGGGCCCGGGCGAGGCTGCAGCTGCCGGTGGGGCCCGGCTCCGCGCTCCCTCCGCCCTCCCCGCCGCGGAGGCGGCTTCCTCTGAACCAGGCGCTCCCCGCTCTTCTCTGTGCGCCGCCCACCGCTCCCTCTCTAGTCCTTTCAGCCCCTCCTTTGCAGGTGGCGCGAGCGATCCTGATGCAAGGAGAACTTAACCTGTGTTGAGCGCCCGCGGAGGCTGCAGCCCCAGGTGACCGGACGGTCTCAGGGCCCATCCAGCCCTCTTGGCTTCAGGTCTCCCGGCTTAGCTCAGGGGCGAGTGTGTCCGCTGACACCGGGCACCGGGAGAGGCCAGCAGTGCCGGGGCGTTCTTTCTTGTTCTCCGTGGAGCCCCGACCCCTTCCAGACTCATGCTTCTGGCCAGCTGTCCGCCACCCTAGTCTGATGGGGGCTGGCCTGTGTGATGGAGGTTCCAGCTGGGCAAGGGGAGTGTCAGGGTGCATCTGAGCCAGGAGGCTGAACCTCCTGCTGGGGAGGAGAGGATTCCAGGAAGAGAAGCCTGAGAGGCTGAGGAGGTACTCCTGGGGCAGAGGAGAAGCGGTGAGGGAGAGGAAGGGAGGGGTGGGGACCAGGGGACCTGGAAGAGGGGCGGAGGAGAAGGAGGAGAGGGAAAATCCCTGTCCATCTGAAGTGCAGCCGACACAAACGCACCAGCTTCTCAGGGCCAAGGCCTCCACGGGCTGAATCTGACACTCGACCTTCAGTGTTTAACAGAAACTCTAATTATTTGCAAAGATTTTCAATTCAGAGCAGTTCACAGAAAATCCAGATTTCCAGGTTTTCACAGTAGCAATGATCAGGGTCGCCCTTCTCACAGGTCTGTGGGGCTCTTGGCAGCTTGTCCACTCCCCACCCCCAACACTGATCTTGTAGCCCCTGTCTTAAGGTGATACTTTAAGGGAATAGGTTCCCCCAGTTCAGCATTTGGGGGAATTAAATGCCAGAAGGGACCCTTAGCAGGAACTTGTGAGGGGCTGAGGCTGATCTGGACCAGTGTCCAAGCTGCCCCAGGGCCTGTCTTTAGAGGGGAGGAAATGTCCCTAGGAGGGAGTCACAGCCTAGCCCTAGAGTCCACCCAGGTAACCCGCCTAGCTCTGCAAAGCATCAGCACACGCTGTCTCAAGTGCAGATGCTTCTGGGTTGTGTTCTAACCCCTGTGGTGATGTGTGCACCAGCTCCACTGGTCATTGCAGTGTTTTCCCTGAATCACCGTCTCCATCTCTTCCCTTCCACGTCCTTTTGTCCTGGAGCCATCTGTGTATCTGTGACCAAGATCCTGTCCCCAGGAGGTCAGGAGGCACCTCCCACCCCTGAACATCTCAAGGAAGGCACAAAGGCCTGGCTGTGTCCCCACAGCCCAGCTGGACTGTCCGAGCCCCACTTGGACTCCCAGGGACAGAAGCCAACTTGGGAGTTGCCATCTGGGTCGTGCTGGGAAGCGGGACCCCCTCTGGGGGGGACAGCAAGTTTGGGGATCAGGCTGTCCTCAGCTGAGCCCCTCAACTGCCATTGGCTATGGGGCCGACATTGGCCCTTACCTCCCTGAGCCTCAACGTCCTCATCTGTAAAATTCAACCTCAGATGTTCTTGTGAAGTTTAGCTGTGATCCTTCAAGAAAAGTACTTGGTACAGCCCCAGGCGCGGAGTATTCCATGGGCAGAGGAGACTGGCGGGCTATGGTCCATAGGGTCGCAAAGAGTCGGACAAGACTGAGAGACTGACACTTTCACTTTTTCACAAGCAGGAAGGGGGTAAAAATAAGCCTTGGCTTTGTGGCTGTTAGGAGCCTGAGAAATAGGAAGGGGACTGGGTGTGGAGCGCCCTCTGCTGGACGGTGATGACACAACAGCAGGGCTGCCCAGACCAGGGACCACTCTCCATCTCAGAACCTCTTCTGTAAAAATGGTGGAATGGCGATGCCAACATCGTGAGGTTATTTGAGGACTGACTGAGCTAATACATGTAAAATTATTAGAGTAATATGATGAACTAAAGATAATTGTAAATTCCTTTTCTGGTGGCCTCTCCATCTGGAGGAGGAGTTTATTAAGAAGGAAGTGGTGGTAACATTAAGGCTGCCAGCTTCTGCTTACTGACTCTTGGAACACTTGCTCTTGGGAAAGCGTCTTGGAAAACCCAGCTGCTAAGTTTTCGGAAGCCTAAGCCACACGGAAAGGTCGTGGACAGACGCTGCAGTTAACCATCCCAGCTGAAGCACTGAGAGGTTGTACACCCTTTATCTACGCTATACCATTTGATGGAGGGTAAGGAACCCCACCCAGAACAGATCTCTTGTATGGGAAGATTTAGAGCTAATGGCTGAAAGAATCAGATACTGCCACGTGCTAAATCGCTGCAGTGTCTCTTTGCAACCCCATGGACTGTATAGCCCTCCACGCTCCACTGTCCATGGGGTTCTCCAGGCAAGAACATTGGAGTGGGTTGCTATGCCCTCCTCCAGGGGATCTTCCTGACCCAGGGACTGAATCTGCATCTCCTTCATTGGCAGATGGGTTCTTTACTTCTAGTGCCACCTGAGAAGCCCAATTAAATACTACATATTTGTGATTTGGGCTTACTATGCCCCCAGGAAATTGAACAAATCCGAAGCCTTTTGGGAACGGTTCAGAGAAGGACTTCACAGGATAAATAGGAAGCATTTACAGACAACAGTCGGCAGAAAACTTGGGTGCATATGCATGTGATGAATGACTCATCTTTTCATGTAATTTTTTTAATCCAGGGTTTTCTTTTTTCTTTTTTTGGACAGCACCAGAGCATGTGGGATCTTAGTTCTCCAACTAGGAATCACATCCATGCCCCCTGCAGTGGAAGTGCAAAATCCTAACCACTGGACCGTCAGGATATTCCTGGAAATTAAAAAATATATATATTAGTCTCAAGTATTTAGATTCTGCATTGATTAGAACTAGGATTGAAACCATTGGCCACAAGTTTCAAAGGTGCTGATGGGGGGACTTACCTGGTGGTCCAGTGGTTAAGAATCCACCTTCCAATGTAGGGCACGCGTGTGCAGAACCAAGATTCCACATGCCTCTAGGCAAGTACGCCTATACCCTGTATTAAGACCCAATGCAACTAAATAAATAAATTAAAATTAAAAAAAATTTTAGAAGTGCTGATGAATGTACTTATTTGCTTGGGCTGCCAGAACAAAGCACCACAGCCTAGGTGGCTGACACAACAGAAATTAATTTTTCTCACAATTCTGAAGGCCAGGAGTCTGAGATCAAGCTGTCAACAGGGGTTGGTTTCTTCTGAGGCCTCTCTCCTCGCCTTGCAGGTAACTTCTCCTTGTGTCCTCACAAGTCTGCCCTGTGTATGTGTCTGTGTCCTAATTTCCTCTTCTTAGACCACCAGTCCTATCGGATTAGGACCTGTTAATCCAATTTAAGCTCATTTTAACATAATCACCTCTCTAAGCATCCTATCTCCAAATGCAGTCACATTCTGAGGTGCTGGGGTTAGGATTTCAACATATTAATTTGGGGAATGACACAAGTCAGCACATAACAGTAAAAAACTTTGGCCTGGAAAGACTCTTGTGGTTTTATATTTTTTTTGGGGGGGGGCATACCATGAGGCATAAGGGATCTTAGTTCCCCAACCAGGGATTGAACTCACACCCCCTGCATTGGAAGCACAGACTCTTAACCTCTGGAAGTCCCCTGGAGTGACTGCTGACACAATATTTCCCAGGCAGATGGGGGAAGGTTCTGATTAGGTTTCAAGAACATAAGATCCAAACAAACAGGAACCAGTGCCTGGTTGTTCACGGCTGTGTCCGTATTACCTCTGTGCATGGCACAGAGGAGAAGCTAAGTGTTAGATGAATGAATGAATAAACGAATGAATGAATGAGAAGATTGCCTATCAGAGGCCACTTTAACCCTATTGGTTTTGGGTTGATCTCTTCTGGAATGTAACTCTCCAACCTGCAGGCATAATTCCTACAAAGCATGTTCTAAATGTTGGGGGTGGGAAATTTTATTTATTCATTGCATGCTTTTAAAATGGGAAGTAAAGCCCATTGCTCTAGCTGCAAATATTTAACTCCCACTTTTTGCAGAGGGGTATCTTGCTACTCGCTGCTGGAGGAGTTCCCAAGAGTTATGACTGAGCTTGCAAGACTGTTGTTTCAAGAATTGTAATTGAGCTACTTTCGATTTTGTTAAACTCTTTGCCTTTTTCTTTGTTCAACTTATAAATGCAGAAATGGAAACTGATGTTCAGAAAGCCTCAGGGACTTGCCAAAGGCTGAAATCCAACTGAAAGGAGAACCTGTCTGGTCTGTGGGGAGAGGACTTCTGCCAGCCAGAGCTGCGGAGCCAGACACACCTGCAGATGCCTCCGGAAAGCCTTGTTTTTGTCTAGAAACCAAGAAGTGCCTTAAAAATCCAGTTTTGCAAGATGAAAAAGTCCCAGAGGTTGGCTGCACAACAATCTAGTATAATAACACAACAGAATATTATTCAACCCCTCAAAAGGAATTAAGTGCTGATATATGCTACCATGTGGATGAACCTTGAAAACCCTCGTATAAGTGAAAGAAGCCAGACACAAATTTCAAATATTTTATGGCTCTATTTATATGAAATATCCAGAATAGGTAAATCCACAGACACAGAAGGCAGACTGATGGTCATTATGCCTAGAAGGAGTAGGGAAATGGGAAACTACTACAATTTTATTCAGAGGTGATAAAAATGTTCTGAAACCTGACAGAGGCAGTGGTTGTACAGCACTGAATGTATTAAATGCCACTGCACGATTTAAAAAAAATTTAACTCCCTGACGAAAACAGCATTGATCCTGTTATAATTAACTCACTTTGTCCAGAAAGTGAGTATCCAGAAATGCCAGAAAGTCTCCTGGCGTTAAGAAATGGATCTGTGTGCTTTTTTTCTCCTTTTATAAGTTTATGCAAATAAAAGGAAAATAAGGTTATAGCAGCTTCATTTTCACATCAGCTACCTGGTCTCTGTGGATATTTGAGCTTGGGAGCCCTGCTCTAGCAACATCTGGGAAGGAACATGGATCAGCCTGGTGTGTCTTGGCTACAAGTTACAGATAGCCAAACTGACAGCAGACATAAACAAGAAGGACATTTCTCAGCTTTTTAATAAAATTTTGGAGGAAAGAGGCTTCTGGATTTAATTAATCAAGCATGTTGCTGAGAACCAAGAATCTATTCTTCCGCTGTGGCTTTTGCCTTCTACTTGGTTGCCTTATGGTTACAAAATGGCTGCCAAGCTCCAGACATCACCTCACACAACAAGCAGAAAAGCAGGGAGGTAGGTGTGATGACAGAGTCTTTTCTTCTCATTCCTCTCCTCTTTTATCCAGCAGCAAAAATAATTCCCCAAAGCTTCCAGCACAGGCATTACCCAGAACTAGGTTACCACATACTGAGAGCTGCAAGTGGGTCTGGAAAAGAGTGGAGCTGGCTTTTTAGCTATATCATTTCAGTTCAGTTCAGTCACTCAGTCGTGTCTGACTCTGCAACTGAGTGGACTGCAGCACGCCAGGCCTCCCTGTCCATCACCTATTATAGTATCATAGCAATACATGGGAAGAGGTTGGAAGTGATTGTCAGATTATCCAATCAACATTATTAATGACTGAGGTGAATTCATGCACAGTGCAAAAATAAGTTTTAAAGATTAAAAGAGAGAGAGATAAAGATATCCCTTCTCTCCTGCACTTTCAATGAGAGGGATTCTATTTTGCATCATAAATCCTTCTAAAGAATCAACTTCGGGCAAAGAAACTCCCCGGCAGTCCAGTGGTTAGGACTCTGTGCTTTTACTGTCAAGGACACTGGTCAGGGAACCAATATCCCCACAAGCCACCTGGTGCGGCCAAAAAACAATAAATCAATCTAAATCAAATCAGCTTCGATAAATCGACAGATTGAGAATAATCCCAAAACATCCATCTTATTTTCCTTTACATCAGAAGTGAATTTTTCTGTTACCAGCCTCCTCTGTTCTCTGCATTGAAGCCTGTCCTGGGAAAGAGACTTTGAACAAGAGTCTGGGAGATTCTCCTAGAAATTGTTGCAATTTCCAAAGAAAAATAACCTCTCAAAGAAGCCTAGGTTTCTGATTGGCTGTCTTCCTTGATTATTTGTTGCCATGGTGATAGCAAGACTAAATATCCTTTCTGTAGTTTTTTTTTTTTAAGAATAAATAACTGTAGATCTTCTCTATCAAATCAGGAAAAGATTACTTTTATCTTTCCACAAACATTACAAAATAAAGGCCCAAGTCTTTTCTAGACTTGCTTTTAGATAAAGAAATTGAAAGACTCAGACTTCCCTGATGTCCCAGTGGTTAAGAATCAGTCTGCCAATGCAGGGGGTATGGGTTCCATCTCTGATCTGGGAGGATCCCACATACCACAACTACTGAGCTTGCGCTCTAGAGCCCTCTCGCCACAATTAGAGGAAGCCTGAGCACAGCAATAAAGATCCACTGCAGCCAAAAAGAAGTAAATAAAATTTTCTTTAAAGAAAGAAATCAAAAGTCTTATCTTAACTAAATTAACAAAAGCATTTAGCAATGTCTGCTCTTCTACGTGTTGTATTAGTCGTCAGTCGTGTCCGACTCTTTGCAACCGAGTGGACTGTAACCCGCCTGGCTCCCCTGTCCATGGAATTTTCCAGGCAAGAATACTGGAGTGTATAGCCATTCCCTTCTCCAGGGGATCTTCCCAACCCAGGGATCTAATGAAATCTGGGTCTCCCGCATTGCGGGCAGATTCTTTACCGTCTGAGCCACTAGGGAAGCACAAAACATGAAGATGGAGGTACTGGGGATTGAACCCAGGGCCTCATGCATGCTAAGCATGCGCTCTACCACTGAGCTATACCCCCAGCTATTTTTTTAGTGGCAAGTATTAATATTAAATCCAGTGCGCTATCTAGTGGTCAATGGACTAATAGCAGGACTGTATTTGCTGTAAGTTGCTGTAGACCCGGTTATGGTAGCCCTAACAAATAATACAACAGACTTGTTCCTGGTAATCTTAGACTGATTGGGCCAGAACACCTGACTGCTTTGACCAACAGAATATGACAGATGTGGCATTAAGCCAGCCCAGGACCTAGCTTTTAAGAGGACAAGCAATTCCATCTTGATCTCTTGGAGACTTGAGCCGCCATGTAAGAAAAGCAGCTACCGTAAGAGCCTCCCAGGTGGCGCTAGTGGTAAAGAATCTGCCTACCAACGCAGGAGATGCCAGAGACTCCAGTTCGATCGCTGGGTCGGGAAGATGTCCTGGAGAAGAACATGGCATCCCACTCCAGTATTCTTGCCTGGGCAATCCCAGGGACAGAGGAGCCTGGCGGGCTACAGTCCACGGGGTCGCAAAGGGTCAGACACAACTTAGCTCACCCAGGTACACACATAAGGGCATCCTGCTGTGACAAAGCTCTGGAGAATGAAAGGTCCAGACCTGGGAAGAAAATTTGTGTGCTTTGCCGCCTATCATAAATTTATGTGGGTAAGTGTAAAATTAAGTTTGACTGTTTTCAGGGTTTTTGTAACAGCTTAATTGGTATATAATTCACATACCATAAAACTCACCCTTTTAGTACACGTCATGGTTTGGGGTATATTTTCTGAGCTGCACAACCATCAGCACCATCAATTTTAGAGCATTTTCATCACCCGAGAACAGAAATATTGAAGTATTCAAACAAAAACTTGTATATCTATGTTCATTGTAGCCTCATTCATGACAGCCAAAAGGTAGTAACAGTCCAAATGGCCATCAACAGATAAATAAATAAATGGCAGGAGACTTCCCTGGTGGTCCAGTGGCTAAGACTCTGGGCTCCCAAAGCAGGGGGCCCGAGTTCCACCCCTGGTCAGGGGGCTAGATCCCACATGCTGCAACTAAAACATCCTATATGCCACAACTAAGGCCAGGGGCAGCCAAATAAGTAAGTATTTTTTTAAAAATCCAAAGTACAGCATATCCATAGAATGGAATGTTGTTGTTATTTAGTCGCTAAGTCATGTCCGACTCTTCGTGACACCACAGACTGTATCCTGCATTGCAGGCATATTCTTTACCACTGAGCCACCCAGGAAACCCTACAGTGGAATATTATTCAACCATAAAAATACACGCTACTTCTTTTTGCCCCCACCATCCCTTCCGGCTCTCGCTTTTCGGACCCTATGGACACCTTTCTAGTAAATCTCCTGCATTAAAATTTTCTCCATTCAAAATACGTAGAGTAGCTTCTGCTGAGAAGCTGCAGCTCTACAGAGCTTAGCTTCTGTGTGTATGTGTTTTTATTGCGCACATAACACAACTGGAAAGGGAGTAAGACGAAGAGCGGTTATTCTGACAATGCCTCAACCAGAGAAGAATTCTAGGAAAATAGATCTTTTTCTCAACCTCTACCCACTCAGGCTGATCTGGGACAAAATCCCTTGTTCAGGAGTGTTTAGGGGACAGAGGTGAAAGGGAGGTATGTATTAGTCTGTGGGCCACTGAAACTATGGGCAGGAGAAGGGAACTCAAATGTTTTAGTCTGCTTCGGCTCCCATAACAAAATACCCTCAAATGGGTAGCTTTAACAACGGATATATATTTTCTCACACTTCTGGAGGCTGAGAAGTCCAAGATTAAGGTGCTGCTTTTTTCTGTGATGTCAACCCAAGAGATTCAGAACCAGCTCTTTAACATGCAAGTCCCCAACTATTAACCAAGGGAGTGTGAAAAAGTGATTTGAAATATTAAATAAAAACAATGTTTAAAATGTAAAAAAGAGGTAAAGATGTTCTTTCTCCCCTGCAGCTAGCTACATACAGAGATGCTGTTTTGCATAACAAACCATCTAAAGAATCCACCCCATAAGGAAGCAAACTGAGAACATCCATCTGGTTTTCCTGTGCAACCTGGAGGCTGAGTTCCTGTCACCAAACTGGTCTGTTCATTTAAGACTGTCCTTGAAGGATAAGTTGAACAAAAGAGTCTTTGAGAGTCTCCTAAAAATTGTTGCCATGTCTCGAGAAAAATAACCTCCGGGAGAAACCTGCAGTTCTGATTGGCTGTCTTCCTTGATCATTTGTTGCCATGGTGATAACATCATCTCTATTATTAAAAGGAATAAATACTTCTCGGTTTTCTCTCTCCATCAGAAGAGGATGGTTGGCACTTTTATTCCACAAATATAGTGAATATAGAAGCCTGTGACTCTGCCAGATTTCTTAATTTTAAGAAAGACATTGAGAATCCTGTTTCAATTAAGAGAGCCAAAGCTCTCAGCCGCGTGCAGTCAGATCTGCACAGACAGGGCTAGCTATGGTCACCGCAATGGCGATGACCTGTAATCCTAACTTCATCAGAGCGCCCGCTGGTGGGAAATGAGAGAACAACAGGGCTGACCCGGCTAGAAGAACCCCTCCCCTCCTTTCCTCTCTGGACCTCTCACCACCACCACCTACCTGACCAGACTCGCGGTGGAGGACAGAGCGAGTACGGAGATCCCTGGAGATTCTGCAGAGGGTGGAGGGAATACCCCCTCCTCTCTCAGCACACACTATGGACACCTGTATGCCAGGCATTGTGTTAAGCCTTCCACACTAGCCAACCTCATTACAACCCCTTTAAGAGGGAATATGACCTCTTGACTTTCTGCAGATGTGGACTTCAAAAACAGAGAGGTTAAGTCTCTTGCGCTAAGTCACACAGCCAGAAACTGGAGGAGCCATAAGTTAGTTGAACCCAGATCTCTCTGATTCTGGGCTTCCCAGGTGGCTCAGTGGCAAACACTCCACCTACCAATGCAGGAGGCACACGAGGCACAGGTTCGATTCCTGGGTCTAGAGGATCCCCTGGAGTAGCAAATGGAAACCCACTCCAGTATTCTTGTTTGGAAAATTCCATTACAGTCCACAAGCTGCAGTCCATGGTTTCACAGAGTTGGCCATGACTGAGTGAGCATGCACGCTCTCTGACTTTAGGCAGAGAAATTCATCCCAAAGGAAGTGTGGTGGGATTCAGAAGCGTCCCAATCTACCTTCCAGAGAGCATATCCAGCAAGAGACTTTCAACATCCATCCAGAGAACAGTCCTAGTAAATTGTGACTAACAGTTATTGAGGACTTGTTGTTACATGCTATATTCTTGGCTAAGCACTTGAGATACATAATCTTACTAAATTCTCCTGATTGATAACTTGTGTCTGCCTGACTCCAAGGGTTCTGCTCTTCTGAAGGATTTGGATGAGAGTGTGGCCCTGACTTGGTGCACAAAGTGTTTTCTGGACCTAGGCGACAGCTGCCCCATTTTCTGATTACAGTCCCTCTGTATCCATGGGGTCAACCGACCTCAGATCAAACATATTTGAAAGAATTCCAGAAAGTTCCAAAAAGCAAACCTTGAATTTGTGAATAGTTGCTCCAACAACTATTTACATAGCAAATACACTGTATTAGGTATTATAAACAATCTAGAGATAATTTAAAGTCTACATGAGAATGTCCATGGCCTATACATACATACTATACCATGTTATGTAAGGGACTTGAGCATCTCAGGATTTTGACATCTAATGAGAGAGTCGAGGGAGAGATCCTGGAACCAATCCCTTGTGGAGACCAAGAGACAACTGGTAGCTTAGTTTTTTATGTGTGTCACAGTTATCTAATGCCGTGTAACAAATCATCTCCAATACCTGGTGGCTTAAAACAACAGCTATTCATTTTGCTCACAAAACTGCAATTCAGGGAAGGTAATGACAGTACTCTGCTCCACATGGCATCACCTGCTTTCAGGATGGCACACTTTGGGGGACTTCCCTGGCCATCCATTGGTTAAGATTGCACTTGCAATGTAGGGGACACAGGTTAGATCCCTGGTTGGGGAACTAAGATCCCACATGCTGTGTAGCATGGCCAAAATTAAAAAAAAAAAAAGGCACACTGATGTGAGTGTGTCCTCACACTCGTGTGAGAAGTTCAGCTGGAACTGAGGGCTTGAGGCGTCATTTCCTCCTCTTCCTCTGGCTGCTTGAGCTTCCTTACAGTATGGCAGTTGGATTCCAAGAGCAAGTGTCCCAAGAGAACAACTCGGAATTATGTGGCATTTTTATGAGCTAGCTTTGGAATTACATAACATCACTTCCACTTTATTAGTCAAGGCAGTCACCAAGGCTCTCTCAGTTCCCCAGGAAGGAGACACAGGCTCCACTTTTGATGCAGGAGTAGCAAGGTTCTAGAAGGCTTGTTGCAGCCATAGATGGTTTTTGCAGCCATTTCCAGAAAAGAAAATCTGCCATACTCTTGAAGGTAGCCTAGGGCAGAGTGAAATCCCCCCTGAATCTCTCCTTGCCCCCTCTCTAGGAGAAGGGGACATTTTACTGGGGGGAAGATGGGAGGCTGAAGATTCTGCCTAGCTTTGGTCTTGAAACCCTAAGAATCCAAGAACTTAAGAATTGTTTTGAGGACAAAAGGTGTCATTTGGGGAGAGGGTATCTCTTTGGAAGAATATTTAAGGATTCATGGGCTGGCTCTGTCTTTTATTGAATAGCTTATCAAAGACCTCCAGATAACTCCATGGATAATTCCGGAAGCAGAACAGCACCAAGGTCAAGATCCTGGAAAAGATCCTGATTGAAGGCAAGAGGTGAAAAGGGCAACAGAGGATGAGATGGATGGATGGCATCACTGACTCGATGGACATGAGTTTGAGCAAACCCAGGGGGATGGTGAGGGACAGGGAAGCCTGGTATGCTGCAGTTCATGGGGTCTCCTTTGGGGCCAGGCAAGCCAGTGTCCAAACCCAAGCTTTGCCATTATCGATGTATCCCTGGTCCATGGTAACCTCACTTGCCTAATTTTAAAAATGAGAATCAAAAGAATATCGAGTGGGGATCTGGAGAAGACTGAGGTGCCAGGTGTATGGATCAGAGCGGGATCTGGAGGAAGAACCAGCATTGGTATTGCTGGCAGGTGTCAGGTCCGCTGTGGCTAACATCTATTTCCATTAGTGCCAGAGCTGCTCCCAGCCCCTGTGGGGGCCCAAGCTGCTACAACTGTGTCATCCAGGTTCATGGTCCCTTGATGACAAGTTCCCCATAAGAACTACCCACAAGCTGGGATGCTCACCATATGAATGGAATAAAACAACCACATTTGTCCCAAGGTGAGACATGCAATGAGTTCGCAGAGTACAAAGCCACCCCCTCTGGAAATTTTATGTCTATGACACTTTTGCCAGGAAAGAAAAAAAGGTGGCAGAAATATGTGCAAATGGTCCCATGTACTGCTGTCTAGTGCTTACAGACATGAATGGGGACCCCTGGTAGCATCTTTGCTGAATATAGTGCCCATCTTTGATGTCCTGGGAGAGGTCTAATGAAGGGATGGAGATTAGGCTGTCCTATACTTCTGGGGTGAAAGAGATGATGAGGCTTTATAATTTATATACAGAAAAGCACTAATCGCAGCTACGCCTTTGAAGAGTTTTGTACGTGTGAGGCTTCCCTGGTGGTTCAGATGATAAAGAATCTGCCTACAATTCAGGAGACCCAGGTTCAATCCCTGGGCTGAGAGGATTCCCCTGGAGAAGGGAATGGCAACCCACTTCAGTATTCTTGCCTGGAGAATCCCATGGACAGAGGAGCCAGGCGGGCTACAGTCCATGGGGTCACATAGAGTTGGACACGACTGAAGTGACTTAACACACATCCACACATACGTTTGGGGATCCCATTGTTTAGACTGGATAGTTTAGATCCCATCGTTTAGGATGGTTCTAGATTAGCAATCTGTGGGGGGGCCGGGATTGAAGTAATCTAAAGTGAGCAAGTGGAGGTTTGGTGAGAACTGATATTCACGCAGTGTTGGAGTATTTCCCTATGGATTAATTATTAATTACAAAGGGAGAAAGAGTAACTTTACAGTGAAAACATCACCATGGGCAGTAATGAGACAAAACGCATTGTCAGCCTCCTGCTAAGATGCACTGAAGACATAGAATGACTTTTATGACAATCTTTCTTCTTTAAAAGTATATAACCTGAATCTGGTTCTGAGAAAACATCAGACCAACCCAAACTGACAGTCTGCGAAATAACTGACATGAAACCTTCAAAACTGTCAATGTCATAAAACACAAAGAAAGACCAAAAAACTGTTCCAAATGAAAGCGATATGATAACTAGACTACGTCATCCTGACTGGTAAAATACAAGTTTAAAACAAACTTTTTTTTTTGCTATAAAGGTCATTTTTAAAGCAATTGACAAACTTTGATAAAGGTCTGTAGATAGGATTATTGTATCACTGTTGAATTTCCTGATTTTGATCATTGTACTATGATTGCATTGGAGAAGGAAATGGCAACCTGCTCCAGTACTCTTGCCTGGAAAATTCCATGGATGGAGAAGGCTGGTAGGCTACAATCCATGGGGTCGCAAAGCATCAGACACGACTAAGCAACTAACACACACACACATACACACACACACTATGACTGCATAAGCAAATGTCTTTGTTCTTAGGAAATTCACATTTAAGCATTTAGAGGTAATCTGACATAAGGTCTGCAACTTATTATCAAATGATCCAGAAAATATATACATAAATGTATCCATAGATAATACTGATTCTTGGTTGCTCATTTTAACATGTCTGAATGCAAGCTTCCACTTTCGACAAATGTCAGGCAGCAGTCAACCTGAAGATGTCATTGGCTCTCTGCATACATCTAACCTTGGGCATGGGTAACAGTGACTTGGAAGAAAATCCTGGAGACAAAAACAGAGCATCCTTTAAGAAAGTTTGCATCATGATGGCACAGACAATGATGTCTTGGGACTTTCTTGGTGGTTCAGCAGTCAAGATTCTGAGGTTCCAGTGCAGGCAGCACAGCTTCCATCCATGGTTAGGGAACTTAGATCCCATATGTTGTACAGTGGGGTCAAAAAGCAAAAGGGAATAAAGACTCTGAGCAAAAAAGTGAATCTATAGTAACCTAGAAATAATCCAAAGAACAAACTGATATGGTATTAGAATCAACCTCGATAGAAGGCTTCCCTGGTGGCTCATACAGTAAAGAACCTACCTGCAGTGTGAGAGACCTGGGTTCAATCCCTGGGTTGGGAACATCCTCTGGAGAAGGGAATGGCAAATCACTGCAGCATTCTTGCCTGGAGAATTCCATGGACAGAGGAGCCTGATGGGCTACAGTCTATGAGATGGCAAAGAGTCACACATGGCTGACCAACTAAAGCTTTCAATAGGAGGCTGGATTCAAGATCAATTATAAAAAGTCACCATGTCAATAGACCCTGGGCTGCTAGAGAATGTTGTGGGAAATTGGGCTCCTTTCACATTGTCAGCAAAAATGCCTTAAAATACCTAGGAATAATCCTATCCCACATTAGCAGGAGTCAAATGAGGAAATTTCAAAAGAGAAAGTACCAATTCTTCCCCAAAATTAATTCTGAAAGTTAAGATGATCATAGTTTTAAAAATCCATAAAGTATCAGTTTTACAAAATCAGCCTCTCTTATAGCTAGAAGTGGCCATGAGCAATTTTAGACCAACGGGATGAAAGCAGAATTGATGTTTGCAACGTCTGGGTCATCTCCTGTGGCAAAGAATGTCCACTGACCATCGAATATTGTTTCCTCTTCTTGGGCAAACAGCCAGATAGGCTTCCCAGTCTCTTGCAGCTACGGCTGCCATGGAGCTGGGTTCCAGCCAACGCTGCTGCTGCTGCTAAGTCGCTTCAGTCGTGTCCGACTCTGTGTGACCCCATAGACAGCAGCCCACCAGGCTCCTCTGTCCACAGGATTCTCTAGGCAAGAATACTGGAGTGGGTTGCCATGCCCTCCTCTGGGGGATCTTCCCAACCCAGGGATCTAACCTGCATCTCTTACATCTCCTGCATGGACGGGCAGGTTCTTTACCATTAGCACCACCTGGGAAACCCGCTGGGGAGAGCAGGACCATAAAAGAAAAAAAACGCGGGCCCTGTAGCCATCTGCCTAAAAGGAACTGCTATGTTAGAGATTGTGTAAGTGATATATACAGTTCTGTGTTAAGACACCGAGACTTATGCGTTTATTTGTTACAGCATCTCGAATTACTTACCTTACCTACTGAGTCTTCTCAGTGACAACCCCAAATGCTCTTCTTTTAAAAATATATTTATTTATTTGGCTGCACTGGGTCTTTGTTGTAACAGGTGGGATCTTTGATCCCCACTGCAGCAAGTGGGATCTTTAGTTGTGGAATTTGCATTCTTAGTTGCAACATGTGGGAGCTAGTTCCCTGACCAGGGATCAAACTTGGGCCCTGGGCACTGGGGAGCATGGAGTCTTGGCCGCTGGACCACCAGGGAAGTCCCTAAATGGCCTTCTTGGCCTGTTTTTTGCCTTCCTGCTGATTGGGGCTTCCCAGGTGGCACTATTGGTAAAGAACCCGCCTGCCAATGCAGGATACATAAGAGACGCAGTTTTGATCCCAGGGTCAGGAAGATCCATCAGAGGAGGTCATGGCAACCCACTCCAGTACTCTTACCTGAAGAACACCTCCTCATAGACAGAGGAGCCTGGAGGGCTGCAGTCCGTGGGGTTGCAGAGTCAGACATGACTGAAGTGACTTAGCCTACTTAGCAACTGTAATAGCTACTTGGGTGCAGACATGGAAGCCACACATGGATGACAGTAGGGCCAACCCTCCAGCCCTGGATGCCCTCACGCAGTAGCGCTGGGATGAATCAGCTTCAGGAGGAAGAAGGTGAATTTGAGGAAACTGCTTTGGGAGAAAAAGTTTGGAGACAAAGTAGAAACAAGTGAAGCAATGGGGTTGGGCTTCCCTGGTGGCACAGATGGTAAAGAATCTGCCTACAATGCAGGAGATGTAGGTTTGATCCCTGGGTTGGGAAGATTCCCCTGGAGAAGGAAATGGCAACAATCTCCCTCCAGCATTCTTGCCTGAAGAATCCCGTGGACAGAGGAGCCTGACACACAAAGAAGAGGATTAAAAATGTTTCCCCATATCATAAAGAACTTAACTCTCCTCCTTTTTGTCCCCTCAGAATTTCCCAAGAAAAATCCAAAACATTTCCTTGGGGGCGGACCTTTTTCCCACCACACATGCCTCTCTCTTGCTAACCAAACCCCAGTATTGTCCAGGTGTCAGGTGACAGTGTACTCAAGGAAAGCAAGTCTTGCCCCAAAAGGTGAACCCTGATTGGTCTAAACCTTTTTCCTGTTTGCTAGCAATTGACTTAGGACTGATCATGTGATCCATTATGTGCTAATAAAACTTGAAGGGGTTTTGAGAAAACGTTTATTCTCTCTGATAAAGGGAAATAAAAGAATCTTATTTTATTCCATCCCAACTTCAGTTACTGCCTTGGGAAGTAATGTCTGAAGCTGTGGCAGCCATCTTGCCACCATAGAGCAACAAGCTTGAAGACAGAAAGTACTGAAGATACCAGAGCAGAAGGAGAAAAAAGTCTGGGTTCTTTGTTACATCACTGAGCCACTGAAACAATCCTGGTCTCACCTGCCTCCAGACCATGTGAGATAACAATTAAGATTTTTACAGAAAAGTTAATATGGTAATAATTACAGATAGGTGATCAATTTAAGGTTACTTGGAGCAATAACTATAATAATGCAAAGAGGCAGAATTTAAAAAAGCAATCATCAATAGCAACACTCAGAGCCCAGATCTTCATTTCTAACATCATTCTTCAATAAAAGGGGCCAAGGTTCCTTAGAGAAATGATTGATTCTAGGACTGAAGCAGGAACTATACAATTTGAGTCTGAAACAGTTTATAAGGCAAGAAAGTAAGGAAATGCTAACACGCACACATACACACACACACACTCACATACGTACACACACATGATGAGGCTGGTAGAATCAGTGGGTCACAATGAGCATAACTTCTGAGACATGAAATAGAATAGTTTAAAAAACATCAAGAGTGCCTTGCCCATAATAAGACTAAGTTCTGTTTCTGAAATTTTTGTTTCAGACTAAATATATAGTTTCTGAAAATATATATATGTATATGAAATATGGCTGGGTTATGATGTAAAATGTGGTTCTTACTGTGAAGCTCATCCAAAACAATTTGAGGGACTTCCCTGGTGGTCCAGTGATTGGGGTTCCATGCCTTCACTGCAGGGGACACGGGTTCAATCCCTGATCAGGGAACTAAGATCCTACAAGCCATAGGGCATGGCCAAATAAAAACCAAAAACAAACAAACCAAAAAGCAATTTGAAATGATCAAGGATACATTTAAGAGCAGAATTGCTCGATTTTTAGCAAATGTACAGGTCCATGTTGTCTGTAGAGGTGGTCGATTAGTTCTCCAAGACCATGATATGGTCACCACATTCTGTTTCCTATTTCTTCTTCTGAGGCACACAGGAAAATACACTTCTCTATCCCTTAGTATGTGGCCAGTTCTGGACAATGAAATGTGAGCTGAAGTGACAGATGTCACTTTGACTAAGACAATGAAAACTCCCTGGGACATTCTCCAGTCTCCCTTCCCCTGCTGTAGCAACATAGAGGACTTCAGGAGAGAGAAAAGAGCCTAGGACACTGAGTGACCACATGGAGGACAGCTGTCCCACGGAGAGACTAAGACTCTTGGTGGATTTTATGTGAGTGAGAAAGAAACTTACTGTGTTAATTGAGCTTTTTGCAGTTGTTACTGTGCTATAATCCAGCCTGTTCTCAATGGGACACTCACTAGAGTCTCTGTATCAATATATTTTCCCAACAGCACTGCAGGAGAATTTCCACCTCCCCGTATTTATCTAGTTATTTTTTAAAAAATGTACTGAACACTTATTATATTCCTGGCTCTACTTTTGGTACTGAAGATACAACAGTGAACAAAATAGAAAGACCAGACCCAAGCTTCCCTGGTGGTTCAGTGGTAAAGAATCTGCCTGCCAATGCAGGAGACACGGGCTTGATCCCTGACCCCGGAGGATCCCACATGCTGCAGAGTAACTAAGCCTGTGCACCCCAACTACTGATTCTGTGATCTAGAGCCTGAGAGCTGCAACTAATGAAACCAGGCATGACAACTACCGAAGCCCGTGGCACTCTAGAGCCGGTGCTCCACAACAAGAGAAGCCACTGCAATGAGAAGCCCACGCACCACAAACAGAGGGTAGCCCTCCACTCTCTGCAATTAGACAAAAGCCCATGCAGCAAGGGAGACCCAGCATAGGCAACAGTAAATAAACAAGCAAAAATGAAAAAAGAAGGCCAGACTTCATGGATCTAGTATTCCAGTGGGAGAATCGAACTATTAACAGAATAAATAAGAAAAGTATATCATATTTGAGAAGGTGGTCACGCCTATGAAAAAATAAGGCAAAGGAAAGGGAATTTGGAATGTTGGGTTACAATTTTAAATGGGATGATCAAGGGAGGCCATCACTGAGGATGTGTCACTTGAACAAAGCTAAGGAGGAGACAAACCACATGACTATTGTGGGGAGAGCATTTGAAGGAGAGGAAATAATACAGAGGGTCATACCCAGGAATCAGCCATATGTGTTCAAGGAACAGCAAAGAGGCTGATGTGGCTGAAAGAGAATGAAGCTGAGATCGTAGGGAGATGAGGTCAGAGAAATAACAAGGTCACCAGATGCTGGTGTGGGCCCAGCAACAGCTAGTATTATTGGACTTGGTGGCTGTCCAGTCGATGTGAACTGGTGTGTTATTGTGATTTTAATTTGAATTTCCCTGACGATAATGGGGTTGAGCTTTAGTTGATTGATCATTCCTAAAGTTCAGAAAATTTGAAGCTGCTGTCAAGATTCTTGCCAGGCTGTAGCATAGGACACCCCAAAGCCTGGAAATCCAGGTGGTCCCCTGTAAGGTCACTTAAGATCATTTCCCAGTCCTGGAAAGAAGGTGCTTTGAGATTATGATCATCAGATTTAGCAACTAGAAATACAGGACTCCAGCTGAATTTGAATTCCAGATCAACAAAAAATATGTTTTAGTATAAGTATGTTCCATGTAACTTTTGCTTAAAAATATTACATTGAGTGAAAGACGCCAAGACCAGGAAAACGCATGCTATATGGATTCCATTTCTACAAAATTCTAGAACAGGCAGAACTAATCTCCAATGACAGAAGCCAGAACAATAGTTGCTTGAGGGGAACAGGAATCGAATGTTAAAGAGCCACAGGGATCTAAATTCTGCGGTGATGGAAGTGTTCTATAACTTGTCTTGGGTGGTGGTTACAGGGATGGACACAATTGTCAGAACTCATTCAACTGCATACTTGAGATCTGTGGCATTTTATTGAGTGTAACTTATGTCACACATGCGAAAAATGCAAAAAAAAAAAAAAAGAGAAAGTCATAAAATTGGCTCTGAGGCAGTCAGAGGTATGGAAGTAGGACATGCTGATTGGTTAACACCTGAACCACATGACCTCTCACTAAATTAGGCGCAGGAGTTGACCGCCACCAAAACAAGGACAGTAACCAAAGAGAGGATATGTATATAGCCAAGTGATCCAAAATACCAGTGGCTTACGCAATATAGAAGTTTATTTCCCTCTCAAATAAAAGTTTGGCCCTGGGGAAGGAAAGGTGGGCTCTCCTCAGGAAAAGCATCAAGGTCCCAGGTAAGTATGGTCACCATTGGTCTCATGGCTGCCCTACCAGCAGACAAGAAGAAAAGGGAAGATACGTCCTCTCCCTTTAAGGGTACACCCAGACGTTTCATGTATCGTTTCTGCTCACATCCTTTTGGGCCAGTATTCCATCAGATGAGGACTCATAACTGCAAGGAAGGTTAGGAAATGTCGTTTTTACTTACAATGGCAATGCGCCCAGCTGAAATTCTACTACGCTGGAAAACAGGGAAACTGGATAATGGAAAACAAGTAAGATCTCTCCCACTGGTAGTATAATGTGGCTAAGAGTGTGGGGTTTTCAGTCAAACTGCTGGGGTTAAAATCCTGACTCTGCCTCCTACTGTGTGACCATAGGCAAGCTACTTCACTTCTCTGTTCTTGGTCAAAGCTTTATACCTCTCCGAGCTCATCTCATTCCAGTGGCAATAAAACAGTTTCAAAAGGTAGAAAGTGAAAGTAACAAACTCATAGGGAGGTTCTAAGAATTAAATCAACTAGTGCACTCAAAGCAGGTGGAATGGTGCCTGGAACACAGTAAGTATTCAAATGTGCTGATGGTACTAGATCTATCACTCCGTGGACTAAGTAATTCAGAAGGTCTTCCTGGTAGAAATTGAGACTCAAAGACGGGGAGAAGAGAGAAGGAGAGAGCGTGAGTGTGACTTCCTTTTCTTATTTGTTCAGCAAATGATGACTGGGTCCTAGGCCCTCTGTTTCAGAGCCAACGCTGATGACCAAGACAAAGTTTAGCCTGGCTCACATCCATCACAAATTCTTTGGTTGTAGGTGACAGAAACTCAACTCAAACCAGCTTGGGATAAATGGGACATTTTAATAACCTCATATAATCAAAATCCTGGCATGATGGTGTGCAGCGGGCCTCAAGCTGGAACCAGGGAAGGGAATGGCAACAGGACTCTCTCACTCCACCTCTTCATTACTTCTCCCTGGAATCAGTTTTATTCTCTCCTCTGGGGTGTGGAAAAGGCCATAGATAGGTCCAGACCTATTTCTTCACAGCATACCACACAAAACACTTCCTGTCCCCAAAAGTCTAGATCCAAAAACCCAGGGAAGGCCTCTCATTGGCTCAGCCTACATCCTGTTCCAGGTGTAACATAAAGATTGGTCCAGTTTGACTCACTTGCCACTCGTCAGCCAATCACCGAGAAGGGGCAGGGCACAGACGCAAATATAGCCCTAATTCAAAACAAGAGAAGTTAGGGGGTGGGGGAGCCGTTTCTGAGCCCCAGTAAATAGCCTCAGCTAACTTTCCCACTCTTCTTCCTTCTGTGCTTGGAACTTTGGAACAAGGAGTGCAAGACTCAGGTGGTCTACAAGACTGCAGCAAGACAATGGTTGGGAAGTTTGGTCTCCCCCGCCCAGCCAAGCATAGGTCCCTGAATTACAGCAGGCACCCCACTGAGGCTTATTGAATGAATGACTGAATTAATGCCTTGTTCCCAGGGCTGTCCTGGAACAGCCCGTTTCACAGACCCTGAACCGATTTAGAAGTGAAATGAAGGGAGGATAGGGGTTTCGCACACCCGTGGAGCGTGTCTCACGGTGCAGACATCTGCCCCGATGGGCGATGACCGAAACTTTCAGGCTAAAAGCTAAACCTTGAAGACCCCGCCACCCCGAGGGCCCAATTGGGGGCGGGCTTCCAGACCAGCATTTTGGATCGCGCCATCTTCCATCTGTCAGAGGGGAGAACCAAGAAAGTACTTCTGCATCTTCAGCCACACTTTTTACCACTCCCTGACCACGGGGACGATATATTTGCTTCTATAACAGTCACACAACTTCCCCCTTCGCCTCGTTACGCCACACGGCTCCACACAGTCACATATTTCAGGCTGCGCCCCCCCACCACGCAGTGGCTCGCCCCAGTTTGACGCATTGCAGGGAAGGCCGGACCAATCGGCACCGCGCTCTCATTTCCGCCGTGGTCCGGGCCCAATAGCGGCGCGTCTCACACAGGGACGCGTCACGCGCCAGCCGAGTGGTGCCCCTCCGCCGAGGAGGAAAGTAGAGTGGGCACAGGGGGCGGGGCGCATGGCGACGGAAAGTAGTTCCGCGGCGGGTGCGCGCGCGCGCGCGCGGCCGGCCATAAACCCAACCCTGTGAGAAGTGAGAGAGTCGCGGGCCCGACTGTTCGGAGAGAGGCGCGGAGGGATCCGTGGGAGCCGCAGTGCGGCGGCGCGCGGACCGGCGGGGCGGGGCCGGGCGAGGCGGGGCGCGCGCCGCGGCCGTTGAGGGACCGTTGGGGCGGGAGGCGGCGGCGGCGGCGGCGCGCGCGCTGCAGGCAGTGAGTGTGGAGGCGCAGACGCGCGGCGGAGCTCGAGCTGCTGCAGCTGCTGCCGCCGCCGGAGGAACCTTGATACCCGCGCTACGGACACCCGGCCCTCGCCATGGTGAGTGAGACTGAGGGCTGCCGAGTTTGGGGGCACTGAGGCGGGCACGGCGGAGCAGGACCCCCGAGAGCTCGAGTAGACTCAGAATGGAGCGGGGGGAGCATTTGGGCCCCGGAGAGCGCCTCTGGACCCTTCTCTGCCCCTCGACCGGGGTCAGTTGAAACCGCAGTGGGGCGTTTGGATCCCCAAAGGGAGTTGTGGGCTTCCAGAAGCGACAGTTAGCACCAGATGGGGTGTCTAGACCCCAGAAAGGGCACTTGAGCCCTCCAAAGGGATATTTGAGCCGAGGATGGAGCATCTGGACACTTGGACCCAGGATGGGGCGTTTGGTCGCTAAGGCGGGGTGTTTGGATTCCAGCGGGGCGAGGTAAGAGCCATTGGTTAGGGAAGGAGGTGTTTTGTGCCCTGATAAAGGCTTTTGGGTCCTAATAGGAAGCTGGGAAGGGGGATCGGAGGGAAGCCAGGCTTATGGGGAACTCCCTGAGAGGAGGTGGTGGGTAGCTGGGCCTGGGTGGAGGGGGAGCCCTCCCGGAAGGCAGGGAGGAAGGTCGCTTCTGCAGATCAGACTCTTGAGGGGAGAAAAGGGGATTCTCCAAAGACAGACATTGCAGAGGAAGGAGGAGAGTGAGGTGCATGCTCTGGAAGGAAGAGCCTGGGGTGGGTGGCAGCCAAGGTTAGAAGATGCTCTGGAAGCCTTTTGAAGGTGCTGTGGAAGCATACGGGGACTGAAAAGGATGGGGTCGGGAAAGGGGTCAAAAAGGGATGGCGAGCTTGTCAGTGGTGGGGGGACAGGGCGCCTCGTGGTTGATGTGAGGGGCAGCTAGAGAAGGTTCTGAGGTTACTATTGGGTTAAGACTATTGAACTAGGAGGGGAAATTGGGGGTTTTTTGGGGGGAGGGGTGTTGTGTTTGGGTTCATGAGGAGGTGGGTTTCCAAAGTGAGGGGTCGGAGAGAACTTCGGCTTCTGTGGTGGGAGGTGAGATGGAAGGAGACCGGAGACATGTTAAAGAAAATGAATGGCAGCCGAGGTGGGCCTCCAGTTGGAGGCGGATGTGGTGGGTAGCTCCCTGGAAGTTTCCAGGGCAAAGCCGGGACAAAGACTGTTCAGTCTGGATGGGGAGTGGGCTACAGAGGCTGGAGGGAGTGGCTCGAGGGTCCGTTTCCCAGGAAGAATGGGGTTGGGCCGGAGGCACCGGGCAGTGGGAGCAGGTGGGCGGAGTTGGGGCCTCTATTGCGCACTGAAGCCGCAAGAAATGGGGGTGGGGAGGAGCAAAGTTTGGGATGCATCAAATGAGCCAGCTTTTAAACCCTTGAGCCTCACCTGCTCTCTGCCCCTTTCAGACCCAGAGAGCTGTTTTTTTCCAAACAGGAATGCTGGTTTTATCTTGGTCTCCAGCCCTACGCACCGCTCTGCATCCCCTCTCTTGTGCCAAATGACAGTGCAGTGCAGTGTGGCGTCGGTGACAGTCGCACGCCTGTTCCTATGGCCTCGGGGCGGGGGCTGCAGAGAGGGCCTCCAGAGGGACACCTTCATCAGCCCCAGGGCCACTTGTTCATTCGGGGCCCTCCCTGAGTGCTTCTGTTAATTCCCACAGCTCAGGCTTTGGGAGAAAACCAGCAGACTAGTTCTTTCCTGGTCCCTGCCACCCACAGTCCCCCAGCCCCCCCAGGCTCAGCCTCGGAACCATGTGCAGCCATCCTCCCTGGCAAGGCTGGGGAGAACAGGCAGCCACTGCTGTGTATCAGATCTCATACTTGCTGACACAGGCCTGATGGCTCCTCTCGCTGCTACCCCATTTTCCCCCACCAGAGCCTTGCTAAAGGGGTGCTGAATCACTGACAGGCGCCAGGAGGCCCCTACCTGCCAAATAAGACCTGAGCTTTGGCCCCACTAGTTTCTCTTTCCCTTTGTAATCAGCAAGATATGGGTGGGACAAGTCACTGTTAACTGGCTTTGGACTTTGGCCTGAGCCTTGTGGCTCCTCCTTGGCCCAAGTGAGGGGCCCTGGCCTTGGTTTCTGATCTCATCTAACACTGCTCTCTGGCACTGGCTAGGAGCTGGGGCAAAGCAGAGAAATAATACCCTCTTCCCTCCCCCACCCCAGGATTTTTTTTTTTTCCTTGTCTAGCCTGTTGCTGGAGCCTAAAGGGATGGGGAAGCAGGGGACCAGCTGGGTTATTTTGCAGATAGTTTTTGGTGAAAGCTGAAAATCTGCAGATCTGGAAAGGGAAAAAGCCCTGAGAAGGAAGGCATCCTCGGCAGTGATCAGTTTTCTGAGCAGCAGCCTTGCTCTGAGATCTCTAGCTGGTAGCTGGGCCCTTTTCCTTCCCCACGCAGGGGAGAGGGTCTCCTAAGAGGGAGGGAGGGAGTGTGCCGGCCCTACAGGCAGAGCCACGCCTATTTGCAGCAAGCCTGAAACGGTGGCAGTGCCTCCTATGCTGCGTTGCAGCTTAACAGGAAGCGATGGACACCAGCCTTCAGCACCACTCGGGCATTCTGCGACCTGTCCCAACCTCTTTGCCCCCAGCCCCTGTGGGTGCTGCCCAGGGTGATGTGGCAGGGGTGCAAAGGGTCCTGGTTGGGCTAGCCCTTACCATGGAGGCGAGGGGAAAGGATGAAAGCTGGGGGAGGGCAGCCCTCCCCCCAACCCTCCTCCCCGCGCCTGGCACTGCCTGGCCTTGGTAACAGAAGCCCATCCTGTCTTCTCACTTTCCCCCAGCAGCTTCCTCGGGTGTCAGGACCTAGGCAATCAGCTCAGGCTTCTTTGCCCATAGAAGCCAAGGGAAACAGAGGAGCAAAGGGCTTGCATGCAGGAGCCTGGCAGCCCTGGGTCTCTTTTGAAAGCGATGCAGAAGCATCTCCATTTGGCCTCCTAATCTTCCCTTTAGACTTTGGACTTTTCCAGAATGTGCATGTGTGATCTGTTTCCTTCTCTACCTTCCTGCTTCCCCCTCCCTTAGCCATTTCCCTTCTGTAATCATCATCACCCTGATTTCCCCTCCTGTTCTACTTGTTTGGGGCTTAGCCTTGAGTCCTCTTTCCTTTATGTTTAAAAGAAAGAAAGAAAAAGGACATGTCAGACTTGTTCTAATGTGATTGATCTTCACATTTGGGATGGGGCAGAAGGGTGGGGGTGGGGCTATTGCTAGATTCCCAAGGAAGTTCTAGAACCTCTGTGTAGAATAACGCTAGTACACACAGTGGCACACCTTAATTTGAGGGGTTCTCAGACTCAGAGCTGGAAGCCTGCTGTAGATATGGAGCCCCTTCCCTTAGTTGTAAGAGGGAATGAAGGAAGGGGGCAGTGGTCCAAGGGCGAGCCATGCCTTCTGGCAGCATTCATGGACCCCAGAGAAAATTCCTCTTTTACTGCCTAAAGCTAAACGTTGGGATTCAGCCCCCTAAGTCCCACATGGCTTCTCCCACAGAGGATCCCTCTGCCTGGCTGGTTGGGGACAGGCTGGCCTCTGCTTCTCCTCTGCCCCGCCCCCCAAGCCCGGCAGGCAGCAAGGGCTGCCTGACCCTGACTGGCCAGGGCTAGCAAGGGTTAAAAACTGCAGCGCAGCAGGGGGAGCTAACTTGAATGTTCCAGCCTCTGCCACAGCGCCATGCCTGCTGCAGTCCCTTCCCTGACACTCACCCTTCCTGTCCCAAAGGAGCAGTGGAGTGAGTGGTACCCATGCCAAAGAGAGTGGGGGCTGCCCCCTGCCTGCCCAGGGTTTCTTTCAGACACTCCACAGACACCAGTTGGGAGAATTGTTGTCACAGTGCTTGGACCTGGTGCTTCCAAATTGGTGACATAGAAACTAGGAAAGAGCCGGCTACCTACCCTGGGCCTGGCCTGCTTCAGTTTGGAGCCTTCTGGAAGAGCTTGATTAGGCTTCCAGGGCAACTGCTCCCCTCACTCAGCCTCTGGGACTCCCAGCAGCCATGAGACACTGGTGCGGGTGCGGTGCGGCTGGGCTGGGGCTGGCTCCAGAGCGCTGGCTCAGATTGGCGACCCTGAGTCGGGAGTGTCGTCGGGCCCTGGGTCAGGCTGGCCTGGGTCTCCAGCCTCCCAAATCGCCAGACTTGATCCCAGTACTGGCTCTGGCACAACTGCCCTTGCCCAGGTACATGGACTGCCATGTGGAGCTGGCCACACCAGTGGGGGCCGGGCTGAGCAAGGAAAGATGTGCCAGCCTGTGACTAACTTTCTCCTTCCTGCTTTTCCAGGCTGACCAGCTGACCGAGGAACAGATCGCAGGTGAGCTTGCTTCCCTCCTTCCCTCCCGCCTTCCCCCTTCCTCCCCTCACCCTGTCACACGAATGTCTCTCCATCAGCAGCCAAGTCTTACTCCAGCCAGGAGGAGCATCTGACAGAGAAACTCACGTGTATGAGAGCACACCAGTGACACCAGACCCCACAGTCCTGAGCCAGGCCCTCATCAGGCGGCAGGGCCGTGTTCCTCTCCTGGCCAGGGGTCACCAGGCTTTTTAATCGGTGGCTGTAGGATGAGCCCAGCTGTCTGTCCTGGCTCCTACCAGTTAGGCTCAGAAGGTGAACTCCCCTGCAGGCTCCTGGCCCACTTTAGGAGCCACCCAGGAGAGCGCTTGTCATGCCCACCTTTTGCACTCGCTTTTCCTGAGCCGGATGTGCCTTCCCCCCAGCTCTTTGCACCAGGCAGCTCTCTCTCCTCCTTTGGGTCTTGATTGAAATGTCATCTTGGAAAGGCCTTTCCTGACCCCATCTCAAATAAACAGCCTTCCCTTCACTCTCTGTTTCCTAAATAGCCTTTCTCACCACCTGAAGTTAATCTCTGATGTCTGCCGGCTGCATCTGCCTGTCACTAGACGAGTTCCTTACTGGGGGGCTTTTTTGTGTGTTGGTCCCTGCTGTACCTTTGGTGCCTGCAATAGTTGGTTGCTGTGTACATTCTGTTGGCTAAATAAAAGAACAAACAAATGATCACATATCTCCGGTAAACTTAAAGAAGTCCTTGAGTCCTATGTAATTAATTTTCATAGGCTCCCCCAAAGCCCAGTAAGCCACAGGTACAGGAAGTACTGTGTGCTGAGAAGGTTTCCGTGTCCTGTCCCTCCCATCCCCCCAAGACTGTGGGCTACCACTTAAGGACAGAGACCAGTTCCCAGTTAAGTCCCACAGCCACGGGCCAGCACAAAGTATCCCCTGGACCCCAGCTTTACTGTCAGGTTCAACAGGCTGCATGTGGCAAGCACAGAAAGCCCAGCTTCTGAAGTGGGGGGAGGCAGGAGTGGACTTGCCTTCTCTTCTTTCCTCCCCTCTCCTCCCTCTACCCCTACATTTTCAGCTTCTGAACTTTGGCCCCAGGTGGGTGGCTACAGAGACCCACCAAGGGAAACCAGAGAACTGCCTTGTTCAGTGATCCTGAGTGCAGGGTGCCCACATGACCCCTGAGAACAACAAGGCCTTGGCACAGGGAGGCGCCAGCATCCCCCAGGAGACTTGGGGGGTCTCCAAGGCCCAGAGGCTCAGGCAAGGGCAGAGCCTCTCGGCTCTACATGTGGCTCCTGTACTGGCCACCCACAGCCCCAGCTCTGCCCTCGCCTGACACCAACACACACTCCACATCACCCCCCCCCCCCCCATCCCCATTAGCAAACTGTCCACCACCTCACCCCAGCCCACACCCTCTGGGAATAGGCTGCCAGGCATCTGTTCCCTGAGGGTTTGGGGGCAGGGAGCACCAGGTGCCAAAATGGGCCCAGTGGGAGGGCAGGAGCCACGTGCTCCTCCCGCTCCTGATGCGGCCCCAGCTGTGGCCTTCCCACTCAGCACCCCCAGCTCCTCGGCCTCCTGGCTGAGGCCTGGCAGCCGTCCCTTCTCCTTCCACACCCCCCACCCCCCACCCCACCTACCCCACGCACAGTCCATCAGCCGTGCTCCGCTGCCAGCCGCCCCCACACTCCGCCCCACGCGGCTCTGGAAACTGAGAGCTGGACTGGTAGTCCCCATCAGGCGCAATGCCGTGGCGCCCGGAGCTGTCCTGCAGCCTCTCCTGCCCTCCCTCTCCTGGCCAGCTGACCTTGGCTGGCGCACTTCAGACAGAGACTTCCTTGGCTCTTCTCCCTTCCAGGACACTAGTCCATTTCATCACTCGAAGGAGAGACTGAAGCCAGGGACCAAAAAGAAATGTAGAGGATCTAAGACCACCGTCAGCCCGTTTTCCCCCCATGTCCTCAGTGAGCTGTGGGAACAGGCAGCTCTCCCCGTCACCAAGCAGGTGCCCAGTGAGGGGAGAATGAAAAGAAGGAAGGGGCCCACCCCTAGTACAGAGGCCAGAGGCTTGGGCTGGCGTCGGATCTCCTTCTAGTTTCTTGAGGCAGGCCTGACTCTCAGGCCTTCCTGTGCCCTCACCGCTGGTTCGTTGTGCTCCTCGCCACAGAGTTCAAGGAGGCCTTCTCCCTTTTCGACAAAGACGGGGACGGCACCATCACCACCAAGGAGCTGGGCACGGTGATGAGGTCCCTGGGGCAGAACCCCACTGAGGCCGAGCTGCAGGACATGATCAACGAGGTGGACGCGGATGGTGAGCCCGCACCCAGAGCGGCTGGGGAGCCGCCCTCCGGGGGGGATGACCAGCGTCTCCTCGGGCCGTGCCTAGAGCATCTCCCTCCTTCCCCCACCTCACAGGGAACGGGACCATTGACTTCCCCGAGTTCCTGACCATGATGGCCAGAAAGATGAAGGACACGGACAGCGAGGAGGAGATCCGAGAGGCCTTCCGTGTCTTTGATAAGGTGAGCAGGCCTTTCCCCAGGGGGGCTCTGGGACTCCGGCAGAGAGCAGGACAGGTGGGGTCGCAGGACACCCAGCTTAACCAGAGTCCCCACTTCAGGAGGCCAGGTTCTAGTGCCAGCCCCACTGCCAGCTTTCTCTGCCACCGCAGGAAGCCCCAACCTGTGCCAAGGGAGGTGACTGACAGGCCCTACACTGGGGTATCTCCCCCACTGCCCCCCAGGACAGAGCTGGGCGAACGGACACCTCAAGCTCGGAGCCTTTGTCTGTTCCCTGACACCCAGGATGGACGTGCTGGGGTCTCTGCCCCCCAGGAGAGAGCCAGGCAGACTAACGCCTCACGCTCAGAGCCTTTGTCTGTCCCCCACATGCAGGACGGCAACGGGTACATCAGCGCCGCAGAGCTGCGCCACGTCATGACGAACCTGGGCGAGAAGCTGACCGACGAGGAGGTGGACGAGATGATCCGGGAGGCTGACATTGACGGGGATGGCCAGGTCAATTATGAAGGTGAGCCGCCGGCCTGGCTCCATGCCCGCGGGGCTTGGGGCACCCTGCTCTCTGGCTGACCTCCCTGTCTTTCCCTCCACAGAGTTTGTACAGATGATGACTGCAAAGTGAAGGCCCCTGGGCAGCTGGTGATGCCCGTTCTCTCGATCTCTCTCTCCCCGCGCGCACTCTCTTCAACACTCCCTGCCTATCCCGGTTTTAGCAAACACCAGTTGATGGACTGAGAATCTGATAAAGCAACAAAAGATTTGTCCCAAGCTGCATGATTGCTCTTTCTCTTCCTCCCGAGTCTCCTTCCAGGCCCCCGCCATCTTTTCCTTCAGCCCTCCCGCCTTCCATTCACATCTTCCAAGGCCTGATGCATTCATAAGATGAGCGCCCCCCGACCCCTTCGGGGGGCCTCTGCCCGCCTCCTCCAGCCCGGGTGGCTCTTGTCCATTTTGGTTTGTTTCTGTTCATTCATCATCTTATTTTGGGGTGCTGGGGTGGCCGCCAGCACTGTCCTGGGACCTACTGGGGAGGGGCTGAGGCCCTCAGGAGGGCCGGCGCAAGAAGCACGCCTTTTGCTGTTGCATGTGACCAGCCTGTGATACCCTGTGCCCATCCCAGAGCCTGTCGGGGCAGGAGTGCCAAGCGGGGCGTTCCAGAAGGACTGAGGGTGGTGGGGAGGGCCCGGTGTTGACTGGATGTGGCCCAGGAGGAGGCCAGGGGGCGAGGGAGGCTGGGATGCTGACGTGCTCTTAGCACTGAGGAGGCCGGCCAGGCTGGGCAGCGCTCAGACTCCATCGGGCACTCTTCTGAAACCATCCGACTGGCTCCCTGAGGCGGGGCGAGCAGGGACCACTCCCCTGGTGCCCCTCCGCACTGCTCCCCCCCCCCTCCCATGTTCCTGAAGCGATCTCAAGCTGTCCTGGTGCTAACATCCCACGCCGCTCCCTCATGACGCCCCCGCCCACCTGCATCTTGGTCCCCTCGTGGGAACGCACGTGGGGTTGGCCGCTTTGTCGCATGCTACTCATCCTTCCGTTTTTTCTTTATACCCTTTGCAACTCTTAATTTTGTCCGAAACCATGCCGGGCTAGCTGAGGGGCGGGGACAGGGAGGATGTGCCCCACCATGCGCTCAAGAGAACATACCTGCAATAAAACAGCCCTGTTGGCCCGCCGGCCCCTCCCGCTTCCCCGTGGTGACTCGCTGGCTCCCCAGACCCCATCTGTGCTGTCTGTGCGCCCACCTGCCTGCCCCCACACTCCTCAGCGGAGAGCATGATCCGCAACCTGGCTTCTGACTTTTGCCTCTGGGACAAGTGAGTCAACCTGGGCAGTTCAGCCGTCTGGATTTTTTTTTTCCTTTTTCCATTCATTTCGTCTGCTCCCCACCCCCATCCCACCCCACCCCTCAGGTCGATCAAGTGGCTTTTCCTGGGACCTGCCCAGTTTTGAGAATCTTCTCGTCCACCCTGTGGCACCCAGCCTCCAGGGAAGGGGGGAGGACATAGCGGGAGACCCAGCCAAGAGCTGAGGGTAAGGGCAGGTAGGCGTGAAGCTGTGGACGTTTTCGGAGTGTTTTGGTTTTTCTTTTTCTTTTTTCAAACCGGGCAATATTTGTGTTCAAGCTGTGAAGAAAAATATATATCAATGTTTTCCAATAAAATACAGTGACTACCTGACTGCTCCTCCCCTCTTGTCTTGGTTTCTGGGCCTGCTCCCTGCACGGGCCTGAAGCCCTGCCCCAAAAGAGTCTGTCGGCTATGGGATCTGGTTCCCTGACCAAGGATCAAACCTGGGCCCCTCACGTTGGGAGTGTGAAGTCTTAGCCACAGGGGAAGTCCCAGCCTGTCAGCTTTGAGTGTTCAGCGCCTGCACGCGTGTGCAAGACCAACCCCACCTTAGTAGGGCCGCCTCTCAGTCACACACAGGACCGCACAGTGAGGCCCGAGAAGGCCTGAGGCAGGTCCATCGCGTCACAGGAGCGTCCCAGTTTGGGGGCAAACCAGTGGCAAGCTGAAAGGTGGATGGTCACCTGCTATGCAGGAGAAGGAAGGGCATCATCCAAGAAAAGAGGAAGGCCGGGTCAGATGGGCCCAGGCCAGGTGGAGGATTCTTGCCAGGGTCCTCTGGCTAAGAGGTGACCGATGCCCATTGGCAGGCTAAGTGCTAAGTTTGAACTAAACACAGTGGGGAGGAAAGAGGGGTGTGCCTGAGCTCACAGCTTCAGTCAGTCCCAAGAGACAAAGGACTAAAGCTCAGAACAACTACTGTAAACCCTAGAAAGCTCCTCAACTTCCCCAAGCTAAGTAAAGCTGTGAAAAGAAGCATAGGACTTCCCTGGCTGTCCAGTGGTTAAGACCTTGCCTTCCAATTCAGGGAGAGCTAAGATCCCACATAGTGCCAAAAAAACAAAACAACAAAAATAAGCTCATGTTGAGGTTTCTACAGAAGAAATTCTGTAAAGCAATTATCCTTCAATAAATAAAAAGTAATATTGTAACAAAGTCAATTTTAAAATTGTCCCTATCAAAAAAATCTTAAGTGAGGAGGCCCAGTCCCCAGCTACAAAACCCATCTGATTCCCTCTCAGGGGTGGGAGGGGTCAATAGATATAGTGTAACATCTGAGCAACTGGCCCTTTGACCTCGGGGACCAGGCAGGAGGTGAGCAGAAGCAGCTCAGTGAGTAAAGCCACCTGTTCGCCTTCACCTGGCCTTGGGAGGATGGAGAAGCCTGGTGAGGCCCAAACTTAGGGGCTTTCCTGTGGCTTCAGAGTAAATGGTCATTTAAAAAAAAGGGGAGGGTTCGCTGGTGGTCCAGTGGTTAAGAGTTTTTCTGCCAATGTTGGATCCCTGATTGGGGATGATCCCATATGCCCCCAGGGTAACTAAGCTCATGCACCACAACCTCTGAGCCTGCACTCTAGAGCCCGTGCTCCACAAGAACAGCCACTGCGCTGAGAACCCCAAGAACTGCACCTAGAGGGTAGCCTCCAATCTCAGCAACGAGAGGAAGCCCACACGTAGCAACAAAGACCCAGCACAGCCAAACATACTAAATCTCTTTAAAAATGACTTCAGGTAGGCCAGAGAGCTTCCGCTGGTGGCTCAAATGGTAAAGAATCTGTTTTCAATGCAAGAGACCCAGGTTTGATCCCCGGGTCAGGAAGATCCTCTGGAGAAGGAAATGGCAACCCACTCCAGTATTCTTGCCTGGAGAATTCCATGGACAGAGGAGCCTGGTGGGCTACAGTCCATGGGGTGGCAAAGGGTCAGACACGACTGAGCGACTAACAGGCCAGAGGTAAGGGGAAGGCCACGCTGAGGCTGGGGTCAAACCAGTGGAATCTTGGATGAGAGCTGCCTTCTTAGCAGCCAGGATACCTGTGGAAAAGAAGACAGGTCTTGGTGACTCACAGAATTGGGATCCAGCACAGTGCGACCACTCACTTCAGCGTCTATACTCACTAAGTCTCAGGTCTTAGCTCTGATGCTGCCTGCTTCACAACCTTGGAGCAGTGACTTCACTTCCCTGAGCCTCAGTTTACCCATCTGCAAAATGGGAAACAGTCATCATCTCTAAAAGGAGGAACATAAAAACATCCACCGCAGAGGGGTGTGCCACTTTCTAGGCATCATCTTGTTTATGTCTCACCCAGGCCAGGTTGAGTCCTAATAAAATTTGTTTCCCATTTTTTTTTTCCCACTTACGACATGTATCCTCCCCAGTGGGCATATGAGCAAAAGTTATTGAAAGCTGACAGGAGGGACTTCCCTGGCAGTCCAGTGGTTGAGACTCTGAGCCTCCACTGTGGGGGTGGGGGGGAGGTTGGGATGGGCGCACCCAGGTTTGATCCCCGGTCAGGAAACTAGCATGTCATGTGGTGTGTCCAAATATACATATATATATATATATTTTTTTTTTTTTTTAAGTCGCTTACAGGGAAGGAACAGAGGCCTGGGCAGTAAAGCCTCTCACAGCACTCTTCTTGGAAGTGGCTGCACTGGCAGTTGAACCCCAGATTATTCACATCCCAGACGCCAAACACTGCAGCGTGTTGCCTGCACTTCTCTGCCTGTCGATTATTTCCCCCCTTGGGCCCTTGTTTTTGAAAGACTTTTACTCCTATACAACCTGCATTATTAAAAAGGCATGACTTCCCCTTCCCATTCTTTATTAACCACAGGCAGAGAAGACACTCTGCACTGCTAATGGACACGGGCAGACCCTGAGGAGTACGCATCAGCTGATGCTGGTTGTGGAAGTCATTTCCAACTCAGGTTCATGGATCTGCTGGGCCAGCTCAAAGCCTGTCACTGAGAAAGTGACTAGGCAGGGGGACACATGGGGAGGTGCCCAACCAGGGCCCACAGGAGAGAAACCCAGGCTCCCCTCACTTGCGGGAGGGAGTGGCTGTGGGACCACTTCTCAGTGTCATTCCCACTGTGGCCAGCAGGTGGGGCAGTGACTACAGAGGGACCAGAAAGCAGCAACTCCCGAGGACCCGCCAGGCTGTATGCGGGCGTGCATGCTTAAGTCCCATCTGCGCGCAAACATCAGAAATGAGTAAAGAAATGAAATTAAAAGTGCATGAAGTCTCCTTGAAGGAGACATTCGTGTTCCTAGTCTCTCACTTCTTGACCCAACCCCAGACCAGAGCTGGCACCTCCCTGCACTGTGTTCTCGGTACATTTCACAGCTTACAAATTTGTATTTTTACTGCTTATTATACTACATATTTCTGTGATTATCAAATTGTCACCCCCTGAGAACTGCCCAGCGGTCCAGTGGTTAGGACTCCACACTTCCACTGACACAGGGAACACGTTCGATCCCTGGTCAGGGAACTAAGATCCCACATGCTGTAGGGGGGGAAAAGTTGTCACTCCCACTGGTTTGTGAGCAAGGTAAGCCCAAGGCAATGTCAGTCACCTGTTATCTCCCTAATGGCACAGAGCCGCCTTGAGCCCAGAGCAGGCTCAAGGGAATGCATGTTGAATCCACGAATGAATGAGAGATGAAAGAAAGGAGGCGTTAGAAATCAGAGTCAGAGTCCTGAGCACAGCAGAAGCTCACTTTCTTACAATCCTCAGATCCATCCTCTGCTCAGCCTTCTCCTCCATGCAGCCCTTCCTGATCTTCTCCCTAGACTCCACCTTCCTGGTCCCAATCCCCCAGCCCTACCCACTTGAACAGTGAGCTCCTGGAGAGCAGGGCCAAGGCTATCTGTCATCACCATGTCCCTAACATCACAGGGACAAAACCTGACATACAGTAAACCCTCAATCAAAGCCTGCTGAATGAATGAACAGATGTCTGTGCTACAGGCTGCAGTGAGGGCCACCATGGAGCCCCAGAAGTGCCTGGAGCATCTGAGAGGAGTGATGACATCTTCAAGGATGAGGAAGAGCCTCAGTGGGACCTTGAAAGGCAAGGGTGCTTTTGATGAATGGAGAAGGGAAACACTCTTACAGGAAGGGTGAGCCCAATGAGTAAAGAGGTGGAGGCCTGAAAGGTCTTGTGCCCTTTGGGGAAATCCTGATTTTCTGGCATGGCTAAGCAGAGAGCGTGGGAATTTGGCCCTTGGCCTCCAAGCAGTGGGAAACCTTGGAGCTTGGCAAGCAGGGGTGGGGCCACTCAGACCGGAGCTCCAGAATGGACCCTGCCGACAGCAGAGACGCTACCCCAGCAGTCAGGAACCGGCCGGGAAAGGAGCTTCCAGGCCCGAGCAGATGGGGCGGGAGTTGGGGCCCTTGGGGACAGCTTAGACATCTACAGCGGAATGCAGAGGAGGGGGCAGAAGCCTGAGCTGTTAGGCCTGGTGGGTAAAAGTCAGCAGAAAACCAGCTTCAACACTGAATCCTCCCCTTCCCTAATCCACACCCACCTTGGGGTGCTGGGAGTTCAAAAGCCCAGTCCTGCACTGCCATTCAGTGAGTTCTGAGGGGCCAGAATGGACCCACCTTCAGGGGCGGCCTGGAGAGAAGGTGCGCACCCCGACCCCCAGGGAATCTTGCCTGGACAGGCAGAGGGTGGAGCTGGGGGTTGCGCCCTTGATTCCTGCCTGAAACACAACCCCTCCACACCAGGTCCCTTGAGCTGGTTCCCGCTGAGGCAGATTTGGTAACCAAGGCCGGACCCCCATCTGATGTTGCTTGACTTGTTTTCTGGTTTGTTTTGGTACAAGTCAACATGTTTATTATTAAATTCAAGCGATACAATATGACTATGGCAAGACTGCTATAAAAGTTTCTAAACTTCCTCAATTTTTTTCCAGTATTACATGGGTTTGTTTTTTCAAATTGTGATAAAATACCCATAACACAAAATGTACCATTTTAACCATCTCAAAATGTACAATTCAGTGACATTTAGTATGTTGACAACATTGTACAACCACCATCACTCTCTAGTTCCAGGATATTTTCATTCCCCCCCTAAGGAAACCCCCTACCCATTAAGCAGTCATCTTGATCTATTTTTGACTCTCACAGCCACTCCCTCAAATGAAACAAAGTGACTGGGGTGGAGGGGAATAAATCAAAACAATGGAGAAAAGTTTGTTTTCAAGCCACATGTGCTCAGATGGGAAGACAACAAACACCAATAGCCACAGCAATAGCAGCAGTAAGTAACAGTAACACATATTGTGGGCTTTACTCCAGGTCTTATGCTAAATTGCTTTTAAATGATTAAATTGAATCATTTATTCCTCAGCACAGCCCTGTAAATTAAGCACTAGATTACCATCACCATTCTACTCAAAAGGAAACCAAGGCAAACTCACTAACCCAATCTGGATGAAGGAGATAAAAAGATAAACCCGGGAATTCCCTGGCTGTCCAGTGGTTAGGACTCCACACCTCCACTGCAAGGATCCCCGGGTTTGAATGGGAACTAAGATCCCACAAGCTGCACAACAC